>JACYXH010000479.1:6593510-6718510 GCA_026745465.1 Lota lota | reverse complement strand
AAGAAATGAAAACTTTCAGCGTGACTGGCAGCATTCACAGGGTGCTAGACACCGCTGAAGGCATATTGTCTTGAATAAAGAAGGCCATACGTACATATATCTTAGTGCGTTTTAGACCGTGCCACGGTTTCAGCCATGTGCTCTTTGTTAATCCTCTGTATGTATCGGCAGGGATTGCTGGGGAGACTCGTAAAAGCAGGCTCTGCTTCCACTGTCGTCTGGGGTTTCCTTTCTGCTCGCGGTGGTTGTGTCAGAATTACCGTCCGCGGCATAAGTGGTAGCAGTAGCTGTAAAAGTATGTAGTAAAAAGGAGCTTATTAGTGTGAAAGTACTTTTCACGTTCGGATGTTTGGATTTAGTATATTTCCCTGGTGGTGCGTTTAAATTTCACTTGGCCTACAGAAAGTTTGAAGACAAAGGGTGCTGATGAACAGCATGGTTTTAACACAGACCTGGGATTCAAATTTAGTCTTGCATCAGCGCTCCTGCTTTTACTGATTACCTATGTATTAATTATTTATGGTTGAATAAAGAACCTGAAATAACCAGTGCTTTGGGCCTTTGCTTATTAATTAATATAGGGTGTTCTAAGGTGTATTTATAAATGAAAGGGCGCAATGCTGTTCTTTACCTGCAGAGGGTGATGTTAGACCAGTCATTGATTTGTGTTGTGGCTGGAAGCTTAGGTCAATGCAGTTTCTTGCTTCTCCCACTGACCCACAGATTACAAAAATTAGTAAGTAAGCGACGAACATTCGCTATTTATTTAGATGTTGATGTTCAATATCCAACACAAAAATGTGTTATTATTAATAATTCAAATCATGGCCAATGAGTCTGACATATGGGCAATGAGTCTGACATATCTGCCCAAACATATGGGCAGACTCGAGAATGAAAATAAAATACACTATAATGTCCCACTGTTGATATTATTATGCTGCAAATAGACCTCACCCCACCTAGAGATATGGGGGATATGCTGAACATTTGAAATGCATTCAAGCCTTTAAGTCTTGATGAAGCAGTCCTGTATCAAGGGTTTCTAATGTCTCCATGACACATTAGCATTCTTTGCCAGATACTAGAAGGATGTGAGTTCTCGGTCACTGAGCTCTGTGATTGAGCATGTCTGGTCGGGCCCCCGCTACTACAGCTTGAATGAGTATTCCACTATTTATTCAGCCGTTTTGTGTTCTACACAGTGCGATTAGACCTCGTCAATACGGAAATGAGCTGATGTACTCAATCAGATCCTCCCGGTAACTTCTGCCGTGGGCCGCTGTTGTCTTTTCAGCCGGCCGTTGTTTAAATAATCTGTTGGTCCAGCAGCAGAGCGCAGCAGGAACACCTGACCAGCTGTGTCACTTTGATTCATGGCCCATTCATACACTCCCCTTAAACATTGACTGGGCTTACTAATTCCCCCCCCCCCCCCCCCCCCCCCCCCCCCCCCACTCTCTCTCGCTCTGTGTCTCTCGCTCTCTGTCCCGCTCTCTGTCTTTGTCTCTGTCTCTCACGTTAGCTCTCTCACTAGCTCTGTCTGTCTATCTGTCTGTCTCTCTGTCTGGGTCTTTCTCTCTCTTTTGCTCTTGTTCTCCCTTTCTTGCACTCACTCACTCTCTTTGTCTCGCTCTCTCTCTCTTGCTCTTTCGCAGACACACAGACATGCACAAACACATGCACACTTCTTGGTTTTACCTTTTGTTTCAGATGGATAGAAATCACATCATCATCTAAAGTGGTGGCCTACATGCAGCGAGTGGTCCTCACCCTAGAGGCCCACTGAGACCATTCTCTGTCTGTGTGTGTGTGTGTGTGTGTGTGTGCGTGCTCCATAATAAATATCATGTTCAGGGCTGATGGGAGGCTTTTCAGGTAAAGCGCAGGACAGAGGTGCAGAATAAACTAGGAGTTGAGCTGGAGAGAAAGTCTGCCTGTCGGTGTGACTTTATTTCTTCACTCCTCTTATTTTCTCTTCCCCATCTCTTTGCAACTCACCCCATTGCTCTTATCCTGCCCTGTACCAGCCCCACGCATGCACGCACTGACAAACACACATGCACACACACACACATACGCAGACGCATGTGCTTTTATATCCATCTCCCTGCTTTATCTCTGTTGTCTTATTCTGATGGAGGGGCTACAGTGAGTCCAATCCCTGACTTCATTACGAGTGACAGACAGGCCGGACAAAGGTTCTGGTGCGGTTTCACTTGGCCTGCTTAGCTCAATTATGTGTATGCGTGCGCTTATGCATGCATGCATGGGAGTCGCATCCGCATGCGCACATTGGTACTCGGTAGTTTGTATGTGTAGTGTTCTTGCCCAGTCTCCTTACAGTGATGTGTGCTTCCAAGCTCCATCATTCATGTTGAATATCCTTTCCACCTTCACATCAGCGCCACCCCTTCCGTCTCCATCCACCTCCTTTTCCTCCACCTCATTCTTAATGCATTTGAGCCCGGCGCTTGCGGCGATACGCCGGTTCAATACCGGGGGTAATGAATGTGTTTAATAAGCGCGCTGGGTCGATGAGCTTAATGAAGGTGTGACAGAGGATGGGGCCGGCGAAACGCGGGCCGTAACGAGGCGCTAATGAGACGCCCGGGTTAACGGGGTCACGCCACAATCCGGATTCCCTCACCTGTTCTGTGTGTGTGTGTTTTCGTCCACCACTTGCCTCCTCTGTCCTTCTGCTACGTTGCTGGTTTATTTATATCTCTCGTCCTCTCACCCTTCTAGTCCCGCTTTTATATTGACCTTTTCTTCTCCCTCTTTTACCCAGTTGCCATTTTTCCCTAACTATATTGCGATCTCTGTCTTATACCATATATGATATCTCTAATCTCTGATGGCTGTGATGGAATTTGTTGTATATGTGTCGGGGAAACCCACAGGGGTTTTAACCCCAGGTGTGTTCATGAGTCGCTGCTCTTTGTCAGACTTATAGATATCTGGCTTTTCCTCAGTCTGTTTCATTCCTGTGTCTCCCTCTCCCAGCATGCCAGTATATCTCACTATTTCCTACCCTCGCTGTAGCCTGTGTCATTTCAAGGACACTGTGACCGAAGGAGCAACGCAGCCCACGCTGTAGCCTGCCAGGCTTCTCTCTTGAACCCTCAGTGCTCTCTCTTCAACAGAACTGGATGTCGGGAACTACTCTATAGGCTCAGCTGCACACAACTGGCAGTGGCAGCCTCCGGGTTAGTCTTTTTTCATCGCAACATTTGCTGGCCAGCATCTCTCAGCACGTCATTTAGATCGAGTTTCTCAAATGTACTAACTTGGATGTTATTTTCCCAATATATGCCATGAGGTCAATGAGCACTTCAGTGTCTCGGCCAGCAGCCAACGAGAAGGCCACGACCAAAGTGTCTGGGTTCACTTCCCGGGTTTCGTGGTCATTGCTGCCTTTGTGTGCACTTGGGCATGATACTGTAAATGTTGAATGAGGGCTGAGAAGTTGTTGGCTAGTCCTATGATCAAATCAGAGGGCATAAGGAGAACGTCTCTCTCTCTCTCTCTCTCTCTCCCATGGAAACAATACTGTTTATACCTAAGACAGAGAAAACTAAAGAAAACAGAAAAACAGAGTTGTCATGAGAGAAGCTCACAAATCATTCATTTGATTATCATCGTTATACTGTCTATCCAATACATATACTCTTTTCTTAAGTGATACTGTTCATTCGTTTTGTGTCATTATCGTGCAGCGCTTCAGTGTGTACGTGTCTGCAGGACTCATCTTCTGTTCAATGACAGAGTTTCCCCTCTTGTTTCACGCGACTCACAGGTTTCTCCGAAAGGTAAAGCCGTAACTCTCCCCTACCCCTGACCTCCTCCTCGGCATCCTCCATTACGCTATTTCACCGCCGAGGAAGTGTCTCTTCCTGAACCTCGCATTTCCTTGCATGGCGTCGCAAAGTGCAACAGCGTTATAAGATATAGCGTGGAGACAAGCAATCGATTGATGGTGCACTTAGCCGGCCTAATTAACAGCTATGTAGAAGAGGAAAGCATCAGGAAGCACTGGGGTGGCGGGGCCGGGGGGGTGACCCCAGTTAACCCGCGGGACCCGTCTGAATGCCTTCCCACCAGTGTTGCATTGCAGGATCGTGCGTCCCCCCCCCCCGGTGGTCAACGCTTCTCGGGCAGGTCGGCGCTCTCACCATATCGCCGGGAGTTCAGCTGGTGAGCGTAATTAGAACATGGTAAAACATAGTCTTTCCCGCCCTGAAGAATAGCTGTGTGCTTTTTTTAATTTTTTTTGGTTGTCGTTCAAGGACACGGGCGGCTGGTTTTATTGTCACTCGTCCGATTGCGACCGCCCTCGGAAGATACCCCCACCGTGCTTTCCGGCCCTGCTAAATGAGCTCTCTCAATTAAAAGTGAATTTGGTCTGAGTGAGAGAGCTCTAGAGGGCACAGATGGGATAGAAGGCAGCGCTGAAGGGCTGGCTGGCTGGCTTGGCTGTATTATGCATTGTGTATTTTGGGGCATGGGGAGTGAATTATGTGTGCGTTGTTGAGTGAAAGCAGCTGATTTGCATTTAGATAAATCTCGGTGGATAGATGGTTGTCATTGAGATGCAGGGGGCTACATCCAGTGCCCCCTCCAATCAGACCAGTGGGTGTGAGTGTGTGTCTGTGTGCGTGTGTGCCCTAGTACCTGCAGCATTTGCCCTACTTTTCTAGACTGCAGTGAAGAGATGGACTTATGAGCCGTGTGTGTTAGTGTACGTGCATACTAACTACTTTCTATTTTTTAACTTGAACATTAATCTTGTGTAAGTTTTAGATGTCAGCCAATAGATTACCCGAGACGTATAGCTGATACAAAATTGAGCTTTTATACTTCTGTCATGAGTGAATATTCTTCTTAATTTGGATGAAGCATCTCGTTCAGGATGTTTTGTGCAGAGTTTAAATGTTAATGCTTAGTTTCTTGTATGTTTATTTATGTACCTTTTGGCTAAACAAGGCAACTAATTATCAATGAATGTCATTCACCCATTCATGATGTACCAATGGTGGTGTCAACCATGCAAGGTAACAACGTGCTCTCCTGGAACAAAACGTTGAGCATCGGAGCAGCAATGATGAAGTAGCCAGACGACCTAGTGTGATAGTTAACCTCCTGTCACGAGTTTTACTTTTCAACCTATAAATCTGGATAAGTGATTTAGTTTTATGTTATTTTTGTTATTACAAGCAGATGCTTTTTTCCAACAGCACTAATAGTGATTTCAGATGCATTTCTGGAGGGTGCAGAATGGGACATTGGCATTGTGATCTGTGACGTAGTCAGTAACTTTCAACACCCTAACCACCTCCTCACTATCCTGGGTGGTAAGTGTCCAGGAATAGGCCATTATGCATGCCATTTTGCATAATGGCATTTTCATCTATGACAGGGACCTCAACTTAGGTCTTTGTTTCATTTGCTTTATCTGAATGTTATTAGACACTTTCCCCCCAGTTGAGGGGAAGATGGGGCCTCTGCATGGTTTGAGTTCAACAGTGCATACAATACAAAGTTAGTTTACAAAGACACCTAATTTGACAATGAACTAAATATGAGCCCAACTAACCTTTATTTTGTTGACGGTGTCAACAACACAACTAAATGAATGTAATTGGCATCTTATTTGACATGGCTTCAGCGCAAAGTCCCCACTGTGTGCGTTCACTGTCAGTGGTGCAAAGTATTACGGCATGATGAATGGCTTGTTGTTGATGTCAGTGTTTGTGGCGGGGGTCCTTGGTGCACCCCCTCTTGAGGCCTGCTGGATGGCTCAGCAGCAGGAGGGGAGTGTGGTAGGGTGAGTGTGGTAGGGGTGTGTGGTGCTGATTGACAGCCATGGCTGAACATGGGCAGAGGGGCGGCCGTGGCTGTAAATATGCCTCCTGCCTGACAGGTGAAGGTCGTGTGTGTGTGTGTGTGTGTGTGTGAGATGAATAGAGGGATAACTTGCACCGCTTTTCACTTTGCAATCTTTGGACTAATTTTAGAGCTTCACACTATTGCTAATTGTTTACCCTGTAATGGAGCCAAGGGAAATATGTTTACCAGGCGGCCTATGGTTCTACGTGAGGCAACGTGGAGGAATCGGTGACAAATCAATAAACATCAATTATTATAATTTATTATAGTGCTTATTGTAATTGAAAAGCATCCATAGTGTGCACCCTATGGATCAATTCTACAAAAAATCCTACCTCTCTATTTGTTTACAAGAATCGTACTATCAACACTCCCAAAACTCCCTCCCTCCCTCTCACCCACCCAGCCAGCCAAGCTAGTTCTCGTCACACAGTTACACAGCCAGTTAGTATTTTGAATTCTGAAAGTCTCCTGCCTACCAACTGGGAGGTGCTCGATCGTACTAATTGCGACTTTAAAATAACAAGTAGCTTGCAGCAACAGTTCAGAAGTACACTCTTCGTTACGTTATCGGAATGGTATTCATGGCACAAAGCAAAAGCGACCATTTGAAAACAAACGGCTCCTTGTCTGCTCTCTCGATGGATACAGGCCAGGCGGTATTAAGGAAACCAATCGCTGTACGACCTCTGTACAGCGCGCCAGCCGCCATTGATATCTGCACCATCTTCCTCTGTTAATCCTTCCCTCCTTCTAGTTATCTGTTCAGGTATCCCCATGTCTGCCGGAGCCATGCCAGAATAGGGTGCGATTACTGGGGCTTGAACACACACACACACACACACACACACACACACACACACACACACACACACACACACACACACACACACACACACACACACACACACACACACACACACACACACACACACACAGGTTGTACTGTACCTGATTCTCAGTGACTTTCTCACAGTCATCGTGAGAATATCCGTCTGCTTACCGAGAAGAGGGGGGGCGGTGTGTTCTAGAAAGAGGAAGGCAGATGGCTGAGATGGAGGGAGGAGGTGGGGGGGATTGTAACTTTGGAGAATTAGGTTATAGAGATCGAAGGGAGGAGGTCAGGGAGGAAGATTAAAAAAAGGAAAAGGCAGACAGGCAGTGAGCTGTTCATCCCTACTGGTCTTGTTATCCTGTCAGTGTGACACAAGTATTATTGGAGAGGAAACTAGATGCCTCTGGAGACACACACACACACACCGCATGCCACACAGACTCGCACATTGAGCACGGGGCTAGGCAACACACACACACACGCACACACACACACACACACACACACACACACACTCCTTGAGCCTTATGGAAACGGTTAAAAAGAAAAAACTAAACTTCTATATTGAAAATTCCCTTTTGAAACCTGTTGGCCTGCGGCCATGAAGACAGTTAGAATAAACCCTTTGAGAGTCATTAACATAGAATTCACATAAAAGGTATTAACATATATATTTTTAAACTGGAATACATGGTTTTAACACGACGACAGAGGTAACCTAATCTGTGAGGGCGATCCAAGAGGCCGTGCTCGTCCCTATTTCAACAGTATCTCCATTACAAGACCTCAATGAGAGGAAGAGGGAGAGAGAGAGAGAGAGAGCACACTTAAGTTCGTAAGTCGACTTTCCATATGACTTTACCCGTTAGTCGTTCCACCGGTTCTAAATATGTTTGTTATGAATGGACAGGTTTAGGATTTATCCAGCTATTTACCCAGAGGAGGCTGTTGCTGCTGAATGGTTACACAAATTACTACTAAACACAGGTACACCTGTTAAAGACTTTTCCACGGGTCATTTTCCATGGTCCATTATAAAGTCGTGTATTATATGAAGAATGGTTAATGCGACACCCCTGCAGATAAAACGTCCCAAATCCGTCATTGTATTTTAACCAATGTGATACTCCTACTGGTTGAACTGCATGATGCCTGTGCAGAAGGCCTCTCTCCAGGCCGTCTGCTGATGTTTGCATGTGAGAGCAGAGCAGTGTGAGGGGCTTGCTGATTTGGGGGAATTTTGGGGAACTGCTTGAGAAAGCATTAAGACAGTGGAGGAGAGAGCGAGAGAGAGAGAGAGAGAGCAATATCTTCCTCCCTGTCTCACTCTTTAATTGTATCTCTGTGCATTTGTTAATACTCACGACCGTGTGAAACTAATATGTTTTGGAATGGAAGTCGCTTAAGCCTGACTCCTCTTTGCCATCTGCTGGTTCACCGTCTCGAGGCTGGCGCGGTGATAACCGGGGGCGATGGTGGGATCCCCACCAGTAAAACGAACAAAGCACTGCATGCTGGGAGAGCCGCATATGCAGCATTTGAGATAAGGGGAGAAGAGTCTCGCATGAAAGGCTACCTTCATGGTTCTGTATGGGTCGCAGTAGTAGGGGTTGTGGGGGGAGGTGGATCATAGGAGCATGGCTTCTTACAGGTCCACCATGCGTTTCTCTTTCCGTTGCCTCCCCTCCCTCATTCCTCTCTGCTCTGTCTTCTGCATCTTCCTCTCCGTAATAAAGCAGAGTATTTATTCCCCCCCCCCCCCCCCCCCCCCCCCCCTATTGTCTCTTAAAGGGAACCGGGGACCAAACTGATATTAGACTCCACGTGTGTGTTTCTGTGTGTCTTTCTCTGTGTGTGTGTGTGTGTGTGTGCGTGCGTTCACACACACACGTATATGACTTCCTATCGGTCTCTCACTCGCATACTCTCGCCCTTCGCCGCATGCTCATCTCATCACCCATCCCTGACGTACCGTTGCGTGCTCGCACGCGCTAACATGCGGCGGTTGGAAGTTGCTGATTCGGCACTGTGGGGACTCATAGCGGCACGGGCCTATGGCGGGGGCTGATTGAGCTGTGCTGAGCCCAGGTAGAAAAGTTAGGCTAGCACGCTATTACCTGCCTGGCGCCAATGGAGTTTATTAGCATCGCAGAACCACTCTGGCAGAACTCAGCACAGCCAAGCAAATAATTTTATGACTCTGGTCCACAAGAGGCTTCAGTGCTAAAAAGGTTTGTCTCATTTTGTGTCAACCAGACTTGGGCGTGCTTTAAAGAGTGTGCCCACTGATCTATATATATTTCTTTAATAGGTTGAGGAGGACTTAACCTGGGTGTGTGTCAAATATGAGGTATGTGGGAATCAAATGAACACTGCTTGATAGAATGACTGAAGCATTATACTGGTTGGCTTTTTTGGTAGTTAGTCAAATTTGGATCGTTTTTGTCAAGGAAATTGGATATCGCACATTGAGACGTCATGCTTAAATCGCTTGCGTGAACTTTACGACTAGCGATTATCAAACCAAAATTATTCATTCCGATTCCGAGTACTGAATTAGTCATTTGGTTTGACAATCATTAGTCATAAAGTTCAGGCGAGCAATTGAAGCAAGACGTGCAATTTCCCCTTTTTCACAGACAAAAGATGAGCATATCCCCGGCGGTTCTGGAATGAATGTGGTACCAGACTACCTGAGAAATAAATGAGCTTAGGGTTGAGTGGAATGGCTTTAACTGGGAGTGGTCGTTAAAGCTGTTCGTGTGTATGTGTGTTTTTGCTTCAGGCAGCGGGGGCAGAGATTCCCCCGGACTCATGCTCCTCACAGCCATGGGACAGGGTATGACAGTTGGGACAGCGAAGATGATTTATGACCGGCCAAGAGAGTCAGAGATGGATGAGGAGAAATAACTTTGATCAAAGTTTTCTTCCTAACTCTGGAATAAAAAGGTTCCCACCCTTGGTCCCACACACAAGAGTGTGCTTGTGTGCTTTATTATAGAGGATTTATTATAGTTAATGTTTTTACCATTGTGTTTATTTATTTTCAACAATAGTATGACAAATAGGCAAAAATCAAGACAATATTGAAAAACATAATTGACAAAATGGTACTATGGCCAAATTACTAATAAAATGTACAAATAATAAAAACATAATACAAATAATAATAAAAAATAACAATTAAACTACACAGGTGAATAATAAAAGAAATATACATATATTATAGTTAAATTGTACACACACACACACACACACACACACACACACACACACACACACACACACACACACACACACACACACACACACACACACACACACACACACACACACACACACACACACACACACTGGATTGACAACAGGAAGATGAAGATATGACATCATTGACAGATCGGTTGTGGAGAGGTGGGACACATTGACTTCCGACTGATGGATAGTTACATTTACATTCGATGCCTGAGGACTGCGTTCATCAGTTCCAAATAATCCACGAGAAATGATTGTTTATTTGCACGTTTGGTACCGCAGTGACCTAAATTCCCATTTGTATTTGCATGCATTTTTGTGATTGATTTCTGTCCTGTGAAGGTCATGTTCTGAATCAATCATTGCTTTGTGTCAAACAGGGAAGGGACATCCATTTGCACATGACATGCCGCACACCAGTTGTTCACTTGTCGCAGTGTGGGTGTGACACATACTTGGATACACACACTACACTCTAATGATTCCGCCTCCTTTTAGGGCTTGAACTCACTGCAGCTCGGACTCATGTGTTGGTCCAGCTAAGTACGACAGGGGGTGGTGGGGGGTCCTCATTGGTGCCAGTCTGCGGTGGATTTGTGGCCCACCGAAAGCAGCAGTTCTCCTGTGTCTGTCCCATATGGCCTCATCATGGCCAGGCCCAGTGTGGTTCCATCCGGCAGTGATGCAAGAGACCACTCAGAGGATTCTGACTGTCTAGTAGATTAGATACGGGGGGGAAGACACACACACACACACACACACACACACACACACACACACACACACACACACACACACACACACACACACACACACACACACACACACACACACACACACACACACACACACACACACACACACACACACACATACACACACACACACACAAAAAAACAAACACCCCCCCAGCCCCTGAGGCCTGGATAAGGGAGTCAGAAAGAGAAGTGCGAGCGGTCATCTCAGAGAGAGCTCATCTCTGTACTGAAACTCTCGCACCGCAGGCTCCACTGCACAGTGGCCATTGTTGCTCGGTTTTACACTGGCATTTGGGTTATCCACACACACAATGTTGCCTTTTGAAATCCGTTAGAAATTTAGGTTTTAATTCTCCCTATTTCTCTTTCCTGTGCTGTTTAAATGCATGCTGTTTGATCCCATTGAGCAGAAGAGGTTCATGAAGTATCCTAAACAAAAGAAAAAGAAAGCTATCGTAAGTGTGGAATTCCTTCGGCAAATCTCTGATTTATTTTATACATTGGTCTGACTCTACGGTATCTCTATCTTTTCCCCGGTCATCCACATTATTTCCTTTTACCTCCCCCCCATCCTGAGTTCCATGAGAGCTTCTGACTGACCCCGGTGGTCTGCTCATCTACCCAATGTCATCTGCCTGGCAGAATATATGACATGGAATATATTTAATGGAAAGGCATGGCATTTCCATTAAATACATCCCCAACCATCTCCCCAAAATAATAGGAAGAGAGGAATAAGTTAAAGGCTTGTGGGGATAAAGGAATGTTTTCTCTCCTTTATCCCCATGTCCTCAGTTCCCCTCTTGTTCCTCTCCATGATCACAGGATCAGAGAGGAGGAGAGTGAGGGGTCAGGGTCAGTGCTTCTTCTCCTTTGATCCTCACTTCCTTTCCATCTTCAAGCCCCCCCCCCCTTCCTCTCTCACCCACAGTGCTTCCCTTCCTTCATTCTCCCTCGCTTTCTCCCTCATCTCCCTCGTTCCTAAGCCGTTGCCGTGGCTCCCAGGCTTCTCTCCTGTCGCCGTGGCGGCGAGGGGCAGGATGTACAGAGTTACCCGGAGGTCAGGGTGGTACACGCAGGGTTACCTCGGCCCACTGCCCTTTCACCTACGCCTGCTTTGGGGTGCTCGAAGTGGGAGTCATCCCGATTAGCACGGGAGGGATTTTTCTGGTACCTTCCTGAGGCTTTTTCCACCTACATGCCTCTAGAGGAGACTGAATCGCAGTCCTCTACCCCCCAACCTCTGATCCCACAGGCCACGAGGTCATGGTCACTGGTGTCTGACATCTCATGAGTGAGCATGACAGCCTTTATCCTCTCAGAAGACCGGGGTTTAGATCCGACAAGGATCATTACGTGTATTTCATTCCTCGTGTTCGTACAGGACTTTCAAAAATATTTAATTGTTTTTGCTGTTCAGTTTGTTCCTCAGTTTGTCGTGCTGGGTAAACTGCATGTTGTCGTCTTCCTATCAACCAGTTTGTCTAATTGTCAGTTAATTGGATTTATTAAAAGTAGGAGGGGTGTCTTAAATATGATCTTTGTGATGTGATCTTTCACACTGTGGGCCAGACAGATAGCAGGGGGGGGGGGGGGGGGGGGGGGGGGGGGGGGTTGCGGTGGGGGGGAGGGGGGGGGGGGGGGGATGCAGTAGTAACAGATCTGAAAACCTCTCTGATCAAAGCAGACAGGAACTGGGACCGCTGGGAAGGGGATGGGCCTCCTTGGTTCCCTTGTTCCCTGACCTGCTGGTCTATTCATGACCAACCTGCTGGCCCAGCACTCCCCTTTCAGACCCGACACATAGTCTGCTACTGCATCCTACACCTGCTGGATAACAAGAGACTTAACTTGGGGGGGTGGGGTGGGGGTGGGGTCTGTCACATCAAGCTGACACGGTGTGAGGTGGGATGACACTGAGCCGCTCACCGTCACCATAGAGTCTAGCTGCAGTCCGGCTCATGGGGCATGACCCCCCCTGACCCCACGCTCTAGACACACACACACACACACACACACACACACACACACACACACACACACACACACACACACACACACACACACACACACACACACACACACACACACACACACACACACACACACACACACACAGGAAGACTAGAAGAACTGTCTTTTATTTACCTCTGTGTGAGGGAGAAAATGGAAAGAGAAACAGGGAAAGGGAAAGTGGGTCTTGAGCCTTAGATGAGGGACGTGCATTCCCTTAAGGTACAGTTCAGAAAAAAAGCTTAGTCAGAAAAGTTGATGGCAAAAATGCAAAGTTTCCGATGGTGCTGACCCCAAAAATGCTGCTTCAGAAATTGCGGTCCCACAGGAAGAGAGGTGTCATTCGCGGAGCTTGGAGCTTGTGTTTGGACCCTAGGCTGGAAATATGATAAAAGGCTTACTGCCCTCAAATGTAATAAAATGTGCAGAGAAATGTGCGTACTTTTCACTTTTCACTTGGTTAAAACATTTACTTTTATTTGCAGCTTGAAAAATGTCATACAGGCTCTAGCGATGTGACCCCTTTGACCTCGTCCAATAGCGGGGGTGGCACCATTTGGGGGTGTCTTACCTATCAACGGCTTAAAGACAAGCGCATGGGACAAACACTGCATAGTTGTAATTATAATGGTGTTTGACATATCAAAAGCAGCATCGGGAAACAGCCGGATAAGACGGATATGGATACAGAGCGCTAATTGTTATCATTGCATCTTGTATTCAGCAATATTATAATTATGTTAATCCACCAACAATGCGGTTAAAAAATGGGTGTGAATGCATGACCTGTTTGACCGGGCCCAGCCCAAATGCCCGACCTGGAGAGACCAGTGTGTGCACACTCATCCAGCCAGACCCCGCTTCACCCCCTGCAGGGCCCCTCCGTAAGTGGGCCATAGAAAAGCTCCCCGTTTTTGGCAGACCAAACGCCATGTTGAGGCCATTGTGCTTCTGCGAATACATTTGTGTGTTGGCCCCATTGTTGCTTCCTAACCTTAGCCAGACAGTATTGTCACCGCCGTGCTTTTGTCTGAGCTCCCATTGACTGGCCATTTTAGGTCGGACAATGTTTTCTGTACAAGACGTACTGAGAGCAAAGCTTGGAAATCTAAGCGTCGCAAAGTGTCACACGTCAAGTGGCTGTCTTGATCTAAAATGGTATCGGCTGTGGAGGGGTTGGGGGAATGAGAAAATGCAAAGTGACAAGCTTGGCATTTTGAGTCTGAAAAGGATTTTCTGAATACAGCCAGCACTCACTGCAACTCAGGAGACCGATATTAAACGTGGCTGGAACCCGTTAGACTTCCATGATTGTAATGTTAACTATTTCCCTACTTTTTTCCCTTTCTCCCTCTTGCCTACACAAGGTCCATTTTAAAGCTATTTCATTTGGAAGAAACATCTGGACGAAGTGTTTGGTACTCCATTTTATTGACAAATAAAAGGCCCGCTAGACCTCTATGCCTACTGTTTCATGTGTTTTGATCCGTCCGGTTTCAGCAAGCAGGTAAGACGAATGGGGAAATGTGCTCGCCGCTTGTATATACAGGTCCCACAGATGAAGTGGTGACTACCAATTACCTGTGCGATGTCGACCTGTTTGGTGCTTAGAATGAGCATCCAACTCCACTTAGCAGCAGATAGCTCTGTCTCTGCGGGTCCGCGCTGTAGCTCCTAATACGTCTCGCCGTATTATAGATGAGTGGAGATTTGCTGAGACTTGGCTCTCCCTCTGAGTGGGCTGCCATGGGAGCCGCTAACAGTGCAATGTGTCAGGGCCAGAATGACAGCAATCCTCGCGTGTGCTAATGTCTAGTAGTCCATTGTGCACATGCCCTGGCTCTGATTTGTGGCTGCATGGCACCGCGGGCTCTGAAGGTTAATTTTAGTCCTGTACCCAGCCTATTCGAGGGCTAGTTTGGAGAGCTCGTGTCCACTGGCACACACTCCACACTATGCAAATGCCTTTGTATTTTTTTTACGTTTGTGTATCTTGCCGAATATATTGCACCACATGGTGTTGGGGTAATGGGATACAAACAATAATTTTTGTATACTTGTCGTAGCATTGTATTGTATATATTTTTCGGAGCATTGTGCCAATTTCTTTGTTTACTTGTCTTGTCCTATTTAGAGCAAATGCCATTTCACATCTTTCTAGCTTACTATTAATTGCCGACAGAGGCAACTCTGTAGTGGACTTTGGGGTCTTGTGCAATATGCTTGTTTATTTAAGACCACCCTTAAAAGCACTCTTGTTAGACAATCCAACTGGCTGGTGAGCGTGTCTCTGGCAGGGTTGTAGCACTCAGTCAGAATGGACAACAGGCCCTATACCTCCTCCAGACCAATTAGGCAGCAAAGCAAGACTAATGGTCGTAGTTAACCTGGCCTCTGAAGAATGGAGCTGTCCCTGTTGGACTACCTAGCACTGTGATTGAATATGGGTGTGCGCGGGGGGAGCCCGTGTGTATGTAATTGTACGGTGTACATGTGGTGCATAACGCCTGCCTCTGCTAGTGTGTGGGGTATGGTAAACTTGCAGCGCCCGTGATGACAAGCAGATGCCCTGAGTGTGTGAGTGCCCCCCCCCCCCCCCCCCCTCCCTCCCCATCTTGAAGTCACATCTAGAAATCACAGCCCAGCACCCCCCTTGCGGCACCGTGATGGCCTACACCTGGTTGTACTGTGGGGACCACCACTGGACGGACTGAGGGAGGGAGGGGAGAAATGAATTTCCGTAATTGCCTCCCTATTTAACGAGCTAATTAAGCACTCTGTGTTGCAACCTGAGGCAGTATTGAAATGACTCAGTCACAGTTCAGTAATGCTTCTAATGGAGGAAGGCTGGTTGGGAGTTGTGGGGGGAGGGATTGCGGGCGGGCGGTGGGGTAGAGAGGGGGTGATGGAGCCGAGAAGTGGGGTAGGGGTGGTGGTGAAGGGAGGGAGGTGGAAGTGGTTGTAGACGACTGGGCGATGGCGAGGTTGGCGGTGGGGTGGGGCGGGGACAAATTAGACAAAGCTGAAACAGTTGTGCGTAACAAGCTCCCTGCTGTATTGTCCTCAGACAGTCATCGGCGTGAAGGCACTCAGGCAGACAGGCGGGTCTGGCCTACAGCGGCCTGTACAGCTCAAGACATTATCAATCACCTTTACCCGGTGATGACGCAAGGGGGCGGTGTGTCCAGGTGTAGCTGAGGGATCCATTTGGTGATTCAGCTGACTTTTTAATATGTACATGTGCCTGGAACTGTGTACAGGTGTTGATAAAAAAAAAACTAAGCTCTCAATACAGCTCAATATTTCCACAAGGCCAAGGCCACGTAAATTACTTATTTGACCTGAATAGGGCTACCATTACGTTCTGTAGTGAATAAAGTGTGTGTGGATATATACATACTGTATGTGTGTATATATACTGTAGTATATTGGGAATACTAATTAGTAACTGGACTGGCACAGACTTTGCTCATAACTCTTTATTGAATGACCATGCATCAACTTCTGTGACCATGCATCAACTTCTAACTCCGGGGGGCGAGCGGGGAGTTCCTGTGCCCAACAACGGCACTACTGCTCCTAGTGGTCATATCCCACTCTACAACATATACATATATGTGTGTATATACACATATATGTGTATGTATATGTGTATATGTGTGTGTGTGTGTGTGTGTGTATATATATATGTATGTATATGTATATTATATATATATATATATATACACTCACCCGGCAATGAATAGTTCTCTAACGTGAGGTCATTTTTTAAATGTGGTTTGTGTGTGAATTATTTGTCAGGTGTATGCAGGTGCCAAACTTCATACTGTTATCCCGCTGCCACTTGTGGCTACACAGGTCACGTAGTTTTACTAGGAACTTACTGTGCACTGGGCTCCCCAGGAAACATTAAAATGACACCTGATCAGGCCCAGGCTCCTTTAAGCAGATCGTATTTCCCCGTTTCCTCTGTAGCACCCATCATTAGCATTGCGTTCATTGACCAGCTCCGCACGACAATCAAAGGAAGTCTGAATCTGTTACACCGGGAACACTTTTAGTGACAGAAAATGTATGTAACCCTTATAATAGGTATATATTTATATATTTTAATTATAAGAACAGTAGCCTGCTTTTGTATTTGTATTCTTTGTTTTTTTACATACAAAACAAAATGTATTTTTATCACAGTTTTTTGTTCTTTTGAGCATTGCGGTGCTGTTCTTCAGACCTTCGGACTCTAGTCGATTTATTTCCTTCTTTTTCTGGCACTGAACGGCTGTATTTGATGAGCGCCAATGCCCAAAACTGGCTACCTTTTAGCCACTAGCTCTTGGCCCAGTTCTGGTGCCAAAGTCTGCTGACTCCGGCCAGGTTTGATAACTCCTTCTTCTGGTCTGGTGAATTATAAGTGCCATTGACACAAGAGAGCAATTGGTGCAGTTGCATGGTGGGGCGAGCTGTCAGTCACCTGCTGTTTACATTCAGGCAAAACAGGCAAAACCCCTAATTTCTCCTGGGAGTCACAAATTAGATGGGCCAACCCGTTGCCACGACCGCACTGCACTGATTTTAGTCCTCTTGATTTCAATACCCCCCCAAAAAAATAGGAATGTAGGGACAAAAACATGCTGTAAAAACTTCAATAGAATATTAATTTTCCCCATTAGGTTATGTAAATAACTCAGAGCAGCTGTTTGAATTGGAGTGTTAAATTGCTTACCCAGGCATGGCAATGTAGGCTATATGTAAATGCAGGTGTGTGTGCTAATATAAATTCAATATCCTTCTCATCAGCAGGGGTTGCCGCCGTATTTCAAATCAAGCTGCTTTTTGCCCCGCAACACCTCAGTGTCACCCCTTATTGGGTCTTCAATTTAAAGCTAAGCCCATTACATTTTTCAAACACGCTAGAGAGAAAGTACCTCTTGCCAATGAATAAGTAAACGGCAAAATAAATGTGTTTTGCCAAATGCGCATGTACAGACATAAACACAGACGCACAAAAGACACATACACACGCACAGGTGCACAGACGCACACACACACACATACACACATGCAGGGATATCGATAAACAGTGGTATCAAGGCATCTCCTGAGGTCTTTGTGAGGTTCATTGTGATGGTTGATTTATTTGTTATGCTGGATACGCGGTTACTCATTGCGTTCCCTTAAGGGGAGCTGGGCTCCATTCACTTCAATATAGCCTACTTACGGGTCTGGTATAGTTACATCAACCTCCAAATGCAGGGCTTCCGGGCTGTACTTGATCCACACAGCACACAACATCATCAGTTGGGAGAAACTATGCCCTGGGGGGGAGGTTGTTGAATATGCTACACTATACATAAATGGCCATGCCCAATGTAAACACTGCTGTTGATGACCTGCTGTTGTATTAGGGGACGGACAGCGAAATTGTGTTAGTAGTGAATAATTTCTGAATGTTCTGCTTAAACTGTATGAGAAATTGCAAGCGACATGGACCACTTGGTTTTTCGTACATACCACTACCTCTGCTCACGTTAGTAAACTAAGAATGGTCTGCAATGTATCTTTCTCGCCCTACTAATATCATACACTGTATTTTTTAATTGTTGCTTTGTTTGTATTGAGTCTTGGCCCAGTGTGTTTAACACTCACCCATACTGAGTTTATTCAAGTTTGGTGTTTCCATTAGTTCCTTTAATTTTCATTAAGAAAACTAACCAACTAACTCTGCCTACCGTCAATCACGTGCAGGTAAATATAACAAAAACCCTCTAAAGAATCAACAAATGTAGTGCACGTGCATGTTTGTTTGTTTTTGTGCTTTTCCCTCCAAAAGACTAGATTCCGGTCTTTTGTGACCACCTGCCTTAGGCTCAAACTAAAGAGGGGATGGTCTCACATCACTGACAATCTGAACAAAAAACACGTGAATGAGGAGAATACAATAATATTTATATTTGAGCCTAGTACCTTGGAGACACTAATTATTTATCATCTCTTCAATGAAGGTTATAAAACAAAACAAAAAACTTTAAAGTCCACATTTCCTTGAGCGCGTGCCCAAGAAAAAAAACACATTCATACTTTCTTGTCATAACCTCCGCTCCAGGCTTTTGCTTGCGTGTGTGTGTGTGTGTTTGTGCCTGCGTGTGCCTGCCTCACAGCAAACCGGTGGGGTCCACACGCCACGGGAGCCAGGCGGACCACCGCAACCCTGGGTGTTGATATGCAGGAGGGGTGCGTTGCGCGAGGAACACAGCTGCTGGCTAATGGCTACATGGAGATGAGGAGCTGCTGTGGGGGAGAGGAGGGCAGCAGAGACAGAGGAGTTGAGAGGAGTGCTAACCTTCCCCCAGGGCTCTCTTAGGGCTCGTGGATCTGTGTGTGTGTGTGGCTCTTCCTCTGCTTCCTCCTCCCCTGCTCTGCCTCTCCGAAACCCCTTCTTCTCTTGTTATTGCCCTTAGACAGGAAGGCAAGCTGTCACGGGCCGACCGCGCAGCCACAAGCCAATACCCACAAAGATGCCTGTGAACTCTGTCATCTGTCCCTGCTGCTCCTCTGACTCATCCCTCACCTTGCTTTGGTGTTCTTTGACGAGCAGAGATAACTGTGGGGTGTGGGTTGCGGGGATGGGGTGGGGACGCTTTTATTTATTTTTATATTACCCCGCTTTGTCTTTATCTTTCCAAATATACATTTTTCATTTGGCTGCTAACTTTTCTGATTGCATTTTTTGCTTTGTTTTGTGTATTAAGAGTCTGCATTGGATTTGAGGCCTAAAGTATAACCTTGTATGATTACATTATATATTTTGTGTCTGTGTGTGCAGTTGGATCGAGAGGTAGAAATCTAGTCTCAGCATGACGTCCTGTGGGAATCGCTTTGTGAAACTTGTTCAAGGTTTGTCTTGTTGTAACATATATTACGTGCTCAGTTTTGATCTAAAGAAAGACAAATAATTGTGTGTGTCATCAAAGTTAATGGGTGTTTCTATGGTGTTCTGGAACAACTGAGTGTGATTCAGTCCATTGCAAACCTCCTTTAAAAAGCCTGTGGTGATAAAGTGTTTGTTTTATGCACTAGGATTTGGCTTTTTAAGTGTCTTCTAAATTGGAGTACCGGTTTTACGCCATTTTAATATTCTGTTTAGATGCTCAATTACATTTGTAATTGCTCCTCAGGCGTGATTACATTTATATTGGCCAAGCTCATTAATACTCTGGGACTATGGCTGTGACCAGCAATGCAGTAAAAATGAAATGAAAACCTCACCGTGGGGTTGGGCTGAAACGCCATCAGCAGATTGCTAGGTAGCACTTTACAGTTGTAAGGAGGACGGATCCCTGAATACGGATAATGCAAGGCTCACATTCAAATAATCGTAAAATGCTGGAACACGCTGAACATGGGAGCACACCATTCATTGGCTGAGGTGTTGGTGTCTGGCGTCTGGTTTAACTTAGTTTGTGTGATCTGATGGGTCCTATGGAAACTCGTTGACAATAACGTTGGTAGGGCGTAGAAGTTTGGGTGGATAAGAGCCGGAGAACGAAGGCATATAAAGGAAAACGTTGAGTTTAAGAAACATAGAACCATATTTCTTTCTTTATTTCTTGCTTTCTGCCTTTCTTGTTTTCTGTCTTTCTTGCTTTCTGTTGTCCTTCGTTCTTTTTTTATTTCTAGATTTTTTTCCCTTCTTTCTTATTTTCTTCTTAGTTTCTCTTTAAATGCCCACAGTCTCTTGAGCCTCAGACACACAGAGTGCTTGAGTCCCGTCTGAATGTCTGAGAAGAGACCCAGATGTCTAGACAGTTCTCTGTATAACTTAGTCATGCATTCCTTAAAGGTGTTGGAATAACACCTGTGTCTATAGTGCTCTCTCTCTCAGCCCTCAGTCATTTACTTCCTCGGCCCCTCTCTCTTCCCTCTGGCACTGTTTCGTCTCTCTGTGTGGAAGCCCAGATGGTTTGGGCCTTTGGTTTCCAAGCTAATGCACTTCGGCTTTTGGGAAGTGCCGTGAAAATACAAAGAAGTTCTTCGGAAGTATCTGCCAGTCTGCTCTCTGCACCTCAGTGGAATAATGGCCACTTGTCGGGTGAAATTCCCAATGCATTTGCCAAGCCATTCTTGCTCGGATATTCAACTCTTTTAATCACAGAGCTCATGTACAGCGTGATTTGCAATTCTTATCACCAATCCTTTCTTCGGTTTAGCGAAGCAAATGCATCCATGTTATTGGCACACTGAGTCCAATGTGATCTGTGATCTTTTTTGGTGCTTGATTACGGCAGCCATCTGGAAGTATAAGACGCAGACTAATCTGTGTTCCGTCACCTGCTGCTCTACCTGTCTGATAATGTTAATGCGTCCTTTTGTTTATAGGACCATTTGGCCATTTTGTACCTCGCCGTTCTATGTTTGTCGTTGCTTTGTTATTATGAAATTACCATTGACTGCCAATGATCAATTCCTAGTTTGTTTTTCGATTTCCGCTGCCAAGCGTTTGTAAGTAAGCCACATAATCTTTCACTTCCCTCCATCCAATCCTTTAAAGCTGTCCTCCTTGGCTCCAGCAGATGCTATGTAGGGAGCAAAACGCAAACAATAATAAATTGTCACATTGAATTATTCTTTGAAATATTGGTCCTTTCTTCCTTCTGCCTGCCAACTGCAGCGTGATGCCAGCCAGTTTTGCATCCTTTAAAAGAATGTTCATTGAGTTGGAAGAAAGGCTTTTTTCCATTCTTCCAGTGCTGGAAGCAACTTACTGGAAGGCTCAAATTGAAATAAATGAGGACTAAATCCATAAGTTTTCCTGGTTGCTTTTACATGATTAGCATTTCTTAGGTGCATTTTTAGTTGTGTAGTGTCATTGTGTATTATTCAATATCGATTAAATGATTATTCATTATGAGTATTGGCAACCTCTTATTACTTACCTTTAAACATTACCTTTTGTATGTTGTACATTTTTGCATCGTACCACAAGTTTTAGGCAGTTGGTTAAAAGTGTCAACATAACAGAACAAAAGAGAGAAAATAGTAAAACTGGATGAAAGAGTAGGGAAAGAAAAATGAGTGATGGAAAGAGAGAAAATAACTGAAACAACATCAGCTAGACTTGGCACTGTTTCAACCGAAGAGAAAACTGCAGACTCTCAAGCAGAACCGAGCAGAGGAATATCCTATCAGCTGCTTTTCAAGGTATTTTCATCGCCAGTAGGTATAGCCAAACACTTTGGTCTTCAACGGTGCCCTTGTAACAAGATAATTCAGTTGGCTGATGTATGTTCAACAGCACAAACCTTTTTCCAGGATGTTTTTTGTCAACATTTCATGCGTCTCTGTAACCATGCAGTAACCCTAAAGTGTAACCGTATGTATGTATGCCTGTAGTCTTGTATGGCGTCAATGTGTATGATCCTTTTCCCCTGGCTGATGGTTTCCATACTGCTGCTTGGTTAGGCGGTGTGCCCACATTGGTTGAATTCTGCGTCTTGCCCCGATAAAAGCAATTATCGTCCGAGGCCTCCCCCCTACACAGCGTTAATTGATTGAGGCTTGCTCCACTCCCAGGGACTCCGGCCGGCTTGGCTGCTGGAAAATTAATAGCCGTTTGGACCCACTTAATTGACAAAGGCAGGGAGCCCCACTTTCTGCCAGGGAAAACATTATTTAAAATGTAGTTTTATTATTTGTTATTCAGCGTTATGTTTTTCCTCTTTCTCTGTGTGTGCGGCACCTTGGCCATCATATTCATTTTTTATTCCTCATCACATGCATGGCTCTTGCTGCTTTTCACTCTTTCTCGCTATTTCTTATTCCCTCTCTCTTTATCTATTGCTCCCTCTTTCTCTCTCCCTAATTCTCTTTTGTTCTCATTACACACACACACACACACACACACACGCACACGCACATGCACACACACACATGCTCATAATTGTGCAAACAGGCTCTCTATTTCTTGTATTTGTGGGTGATAAAAGGATTGGGTTGCTCAATTATATCTGCAGATATTTCAACTTGTTTACTGAGAATCACAAGTCTCGACTATATGATATTTAAATTACTTCTGTTGCCGATGACAATTCATGAATTCATTCACGTTAACATCTCTGATCTAAGCCACATGTACTCTTGCTGCCCACATAGGTGCTTATATACCGTAGAAAACCACCCACCGCTGTCACATAAAAACTAGAAAATATATATAATTTTATTACTTTTGAACATTAAAATTGCAATTAAAATTTTCAGGTTTTACATTTCTTTCTCTGACAGTCTTTTGCCATAAAAAAACGTATTTGTCTGCAAAGTTATATCGGTCTTCTCGCTACCACGCAAAGTATCGAATGTGCGTATAAAAAGTAATTATAAATAAATAAATAAATAAGTCCCAGGGATGTAAAAAGGAAATGAAAACACAGACTTGCAAATGAACCTACAAGTGACCTAATGTTGTGTCAACGTTCGCATATAAATCAAAAGTCCACAAGCACCAGTCCTGGCTGATGGTGGGGGTGCATTGCGTGACCAGCACCCCCACCCACTACACCTCTACCCCTTCTCCTTCAGACCTGCGTGTGGTTGTATAAATATATACCCACAGACACAACGTATCCCCACCCCACCTCAAGTCGTAAAGCACTGCAGTGGCTCTGTACCCAGGGCCATGGGCACCAGTGCACTGGCCACATTTTAATGGGTTTAGGTGGGGAACGGCCGTATCAAAGCGAGGCAAGACTCACGAGTACTGCATTATTCATCTCACAATAGGATTCTGCACCTACATTTTCTACCCCAGTGTTGTGGCCATCGCTCTCTCTCTCCTCACTTCCTCGCTGTCTACTTCTTCACCGGGGCTCCTTTTTATATTTTTTCTGCACTTGTCCCTCGGATTCTCTGTCCAGCTCGCCTTCCCTTTTTTCTTTTTGTTCCCCCGTTAGCCTTTCTTCTTACTTTAGTTTTCCCCAATCCTCTCTCTCTCCTACCTGCCGTTGATCTGTGTCTCGAGCTGCCTGGTATTCATGGACCTTGTGTGTTATTGGCCGTAGTTGAGGGAAAATAAATCCCTTATAATGGTGCTTCTTTGTACAAAAGCTTTCTCTCCTGTTTGCACAAGGCCGCACAACATCGAAAATATAATCCCTTTTATTCATCATGGGGTATTATTTGTATTTCTTTTATTTTTTTTGCCGCGTCATTCATCGAAAACGGATTATATTAACAATTTACAGCTGTATGGGTAAGCACTGTGAATAATTCACTGTATTTCGAATGCATTGGCCTCTAGGTCGGGACGAAGTAGCCTTTCCTTTTTGCCTCGGATGACAACACTCATAGACCTGTACCATTTTGACTAGGATCCAAGAACAATGGACCCATGAGACCACACGACTTCTCATAATGTCGCCGATGCATTCCAGGTACGCTGATGATAACTTGAGATGTGTGTTCAGGCAAGGTTATGGATTCACAACGTTGCTATCGTTATACTGCGGAGTTGAGTGTGATGAATCAAGCACATACAACGACTCAACTCTCGGTGTACTTCACTATTGATTTCCATGCTGATATGCACATTCTCAAGGCCTGCTTTATATTACAAGAACATGGGAGAGCCGTGAATGGTCTCTTCCAATTTGGGCTGTGGATTGTTTCACATTTTTCAATGCCAATACCTCGATTTTGGTTCCAATACCAAATCAATACATTTTCTGGTCCCTTACTTGGAGTGTAAACACATTTTTCTACAATAGGATAAACATCCACAACAAACAAAAGACGAAACAACAGCTCTGGTTTGAAGTATTCAGCTTCAGTTCAGTTTAAATATTTTTTTACGACAATCTTCTGTCATAACAAACATATTTACGTGCAAAATTTAAATTGGCATTCACAGCCACGCATAGTATCGGTTGTGTGTATAAAAAGTAATTCTAAATAAATCATAGGGCTGTAAAAGAAAATGAAAATCTGGAATGTAAACAATAATTTTGTGTTTTTAAAGTAAATGTTGAATAAATGAAACCGCCAGTACTGGCTCATGGTGGACATGCATGGAATGACCAAGGCCCTTCACCAAAACTAGAAAAAGTATTTATTTTATAATTTTATTATTTTAAAGACCTCTTTAACCGCAAAGGAAAACAAAAGCCATATGTAGCTGAGAGAAAAGTCTCTGACTACTGAATGTATTTGTAATTTTGTAGTGTGCTGCAAATGGCTCTTGAATGCCTAGTGTAGCAACAACACTAGGTTGGGCGGCGATGCTGTCCCCATAGGATAATGAACGGCAGAGCAAAGCGTCTCTTTCAACTGATCATGTGAAGGGACCGTGAGGACCTGTTGGTTCAGCGATCCTCCCACCACACGGGGGAGCTTGTGAGGCGCCGTGAAGGCCAAACCCAGAAAGGAAGGATGGTATGAACCTATTGGAAATGGAGTGTAAAAAAATAGACTTGCTCCGTACTCACACGCAACGCACAGTTAGTGTAGCTAATTAATGCTGCTATTGCAATGTTATATACTGCACAGCTTGAAATCACATACATTAAGTGTTGTGACATTGGAAGCTAACATGCAATCAATACAACAAATTCATACTGAATTAACTAGTTAAACATTGTGAAGCTAGCTGGCTACTCTGGGTAGCCGGAAGCACATAGCCATGTGGAGGGAAGGAACAACTCATGTGAGACTGCTGACTAATTGTAGCAGATGGTGCATTGGGGCCAGTGGACACGCTGGCTGGTGCACACTACAGCGTTGAAGGCCAAACACTGCTTTTTGGGTGGCAAACATATAAAATGTTTTACTAATTCATTTTTCTGTTGCGCTTCCTTCTGTCCCTCCATCCCTCCTTCCTTCCCTCCTCGTGGTGTTTGATATTAAAGCTCTAGGCCGCGCCTGTAGGAAGAGTGATAGAGCCTTTGGGAGCAATAGGATAAAGGTCTCCTTCCCCCCTCAATCGCTTTTCCTTTCTCTTCTGACTCTCTCTCCCCAGCCGTTCATTTTGTGTCAGAGCAGAGCATTGTGTGTTTGGCACTGATAGTACGGTGAAGGCTAATGGAGTGAAGGCAGAAACTACAGTTCTGTTGCCGAGTTTTGTTTCTTTCATGTTAAACAATAATGTTGCCGACAGCCTCTCCTGCAGTGATTCCCCTCAATAGTTAATGCAGCAATTAAGAAGGGGTGCTGCTGAGAACAACGATTACGGGAGCGCACGCACGGTCAGAAAACACCCACCCACACACACATCTTTTCTTTCATCCATATTTTGTTAAATTCTCTCCCTTTTCTGTTCTCGTTGTACCCATCCCTCCCTGTCTTTTACAGAGTAGGTTTAACGTGATACACTTCATATTGCATTTTGAGACGTTCTCTGATGCTGGTACTGTTTTGTGACATTTGATTTGAGGATCACTGCAGCCCTAACCGACTGTTTGATCGATTGAAGCCGACTTTAAAGTCTCCTGTTCCCAGCACTAGACAATAGTGACGTGTTTTGACATGAGTTCCATGAAGTGAGTTTGTATGCCCATTTAAAGTGCATGTCCATCTTTCGACTGCAATTGTCTGGACGCAAGCCACACACACACACACACACTGAGGGCCTTTTCGATTCACCCATTCCTTTTGAAAATTGGTGGAAAATGGAAGGGCTAGTGCCAAATAGGCTGTTTGCCAAATCACCCAAAAATCCCAAATGGTCTCCATTAAAGTTTCTGGGCTCTTGGCAGAGGAAGACCACTGTGTTTGGAGGTCATTTTTAAAAGCCTTGTGGAAATACCCCCCTCCAGCCCGTCGGAGGACCGTGTGTGTGTGTGTGTGTGTGTGTGTGTGTGTGTGTGTGTGTGTGTGTGTGTGTGTGTGTGTGTGTGTGTGTGTGTGTGTGTGTGTGTGTGTGTGTGTGTGTGTGTGTGTGTGTGTGTGTGTGTGTGTGTGTGTGTGTGTGTTCCGTTGTGCGGGTTCAGGCTTTATTAGGCTTCATTGGTGTTTGGACAGCCGGAAGAGTAGCACTAATAGAAGAGAATGATGCAGAAATGAACGGAAAGCTTCCTCCCCTGAGTTCTCCCAGCTCATTTTCTCACTCCCTCAGTCTTTCCCCCCCTCTCACTCTGTCTCAATCACTCACCACATTCTCCAGCCCCCCGGTTCGCCCCCTCTCCCTCCCACCGTCCTCCCCCTCGCTTCGCTTTGTTGGACATAGCTGTCATGTGGCCCTGTTGTTGCTCCACTAATTTCTCACATCTCTTTATTCCCGCCATTCCCAGCTTTTTCCAAAAAAGCACTTTGTCTCAGTGGGGGGCTTTTAGCCAGTGATTACCCTTCCATAGTAATTTGTTCTTGTTTTAGCCTCTCCACCCACACCTACACCCCACGACTCCACCCACCACCAATGCCCATTCCTTACCCTTTTCTTCACTTCATCCTTCTGTCCTTGTTGGTTTGGCTCTTTGTTTTAGTTATAGTTAGATAAAGAATTGTTTACTCTTGTTTCATGTTGTTGTTCCCCAGGAGAGCGCGGCTGTACTTAAACAGTTGAGTACTGCCGGTAAAGGTTCATGAGGACACACAAACACACACTCTCTTTCCTTGGCCGGCTCTCTCTCTTTCTGTAACCCAGCAAATCATCTGAGACGGGCCAGTTCGGGGAGACGTAAGGCTAAAAGGTTTTTCATCTTTATGAAGTCCTGCAAAATCCTCCTTTGTATCGGGTGAAATATTGTCATTACAAACAGGGACATCTATCCATTATCTGGGAACTTTGTCATGAAAAGTAAATAGAGGGAAAAGTACATTTTATGGACTTAAAATGGGCACACCCACACAAACGCATGCACGGGTTTGTGTCTGTGGCAGGCAATCGATAGCATTGGGGTCGGATCCTGGGCAGACTTTCAAGGTTATCCAGTTGCTGTGGATTTCTTCAGTCAAGTCATTAATCTGCTCCGATAACATCCTCAAAGCCAAAGATGTACTTTTTTTCCTATTACAGTAATGTCGTTGGTTGTTTTCCCATGTAAAATGTACATCCAAATGGCCTTTGAAAGGATATAGATTTCAATGATCAGATTAAATTGAATAACTGATATGGCTGATGAGTTGTAAGGAACGTTTCTTTCAGGGTGATTGATCTTTTTCCATCCTCATGTCTGCTTTTAAAAATGACCAAAACCAAGCCATTGACCGATTTCTATCAAATATTAATCCGGTGGAAAAATCTATATTTTATTGTTACAACCTAAGATCACACATCAGATAATCATTATTAAATAGTAATTTCCCATTTCGTACATAGATAATTTATTACACCTTCTTCTCCTTTTTCCCCCCATATTATTTTAAATTTTTTGTTACACACATACTTGTTATTTTCAACTCTCGGGGCAGGACCAAGGGTTTTATATTGTCTGTCCCGTTACCATGGCGATGAGAGTGTATAGCTAGCGGCCATTCGACCCTCATTCAAGGCTACGCTGTGTGTGTGTGTGTGTGTATGTGTGTGTGTCCGTCCCAACATTGGGCTAGGAACCTCACTTGGGGCTGCGAGAGATTGGTGCCTTTTTTGCTGTAGATATATTTGACTATACATTTTTGTTATTTCGACACCGCACAGCCATTGTTCTGAAGAGAAACACACACAGGACGTTCTTTAGCAGCTTTGAAACAGCTGTTCATGAAAGGCATAGCAATGCGTGGATTGGGACCTGTGTTTTTTATTTTTTTTTAATCTGTATGTTGTAAAATGCTCCATTACTTTTTTTGGGAGCATTTGGAATATGGTGACACCTTTTTAATAATAAGGCCTAATTATCCTTAATGGTGGTTTTAAAATGGCTGCTTGATGTTGGATGGCTGCTTTGTTTTAGTTCAAGGATTCCACCACTTTTGGTCATGAAATGATGTTCTTTTTAATTCTTTGTGTTTCAAATTTTATTTTAAATTTCTATTGCCTTTTGAAACGCAAACATAACCAATACAAATTCAGGATACATATTTGCTGATATTTTGAGAATTTATTTTGCTCATTATAGTGTAGTAAGATACTTTCCTCATTGATTATGTTGTAATAATAGAGCTTACACAGGGTACATTAATTAACCATTAATTAACATTAGTCAATGAAGTAATAAACATTAACTTACAGTCAATTAACTAATGGTCTAATAATCATTTACAAATTGTATTCATGGTTACTAAGATATTCATTTATTCATTATTTAAACCTAAGCCTAATTGTAACCCCTATTCTAATGCTATATAATAATGCTTATTACTGCATTAACTAATGTTATTAATATACAATTATTGTAAAGTGTTAGCATAATAGTAATAGTAATTGAGATGTAAGAGAACTATCAATGAATATTTCCAGTTATTAATGTACCATTATTGTATAGTGTTAGCATAAAAGTAATAGTAATTGAGATGTAAGAGAACTATCGATGAGCATTTCCAATGCCACACATTCCCCCCCTTGATAATATCATTGTTTGTTGTCGTTCTGGGAATGCTCATTGTTGTTCACTCACATCCCATAATACAATTTGTCGTTCCCTTCTTCTCATAGAGCAAACAAACCAAAGACCCAAATACACGCAAACAAACATAAAAACGACACACAATGGTAAATATATTAAATAATACATAAAACACATTTTTCTAAAGGGTGCTTTTAATCCTCTGCTCCATCAGCCTATAGCTGTCTATTACTGTTTCTACTTTTAGGTCCCATCCTTTCCGTTTGGGTTTGAGAAGAGTAGGCTTCATATCCCAGCCTGTATCCTTTTGTGCAGTTTATGCAGACATGATCTATTTTGTCAGAAGTTGTATTGATGTGGATGTTACACAAAACACTTTTTAACTGACAATATTAAGTGCTAGCCCTAGGAATCCCAGAAAACACTAAAGATAAACATAATGATGTTTTTCTTAATAGATAATAGTTTTGCGGCATGTATTCGTTAAATGCAAATGTATACATGCTTGCTGAGATACACACACGCTCGCACGTACACACAGACACACACACATGCGCGCGTGTGTCTATACACATGCATACACACTTGTTAGAATATAATTTTTGTTGTGCATACCATCTGATTATACAGTGTGCTAAATATTTAAGCCTGTTTTGTGCATTATGAGCAGATTGGGACCTAGCCCTATGTTTGTAAGACAAACATGATATTTAATGAGCGTTGAAAATGAGATTTTTTCAAATGGTCAAAAGACCCACATTTTACACAGTGGCCATTAATAAATACCCTGCTTATTAGTGGGCAATTGTGAAGGCTGGAGTGCTGAAAAGCTTTTGTTCACCATTCAATTAAATTGAAGTAAACTAATTTCTGTGCTGTGGTTCGTCTGCCATTGTCGTTTTCTATTGTGTATACCCAAGGTCTAAAAGTGGTTGCCATTCTAGACAGGGCTCTGGCTTACACTGTTTGTTATAAGACCTCTTCAACCAACCATTCATTTGAAGTTTTTAATTGATGAATAGGAAAAAATCTATACAGGTAACATAAAGGGTGATTTGAAAAGGCACACCAAACTTATGTTTTTAACTGTTGGTACAAATGTGAAACAACTAAACTACACAGCTCTACTTCTTCTGGGCGCCTGTGGGCCATGTGCTTCTGTGGTGTTAGACAGATTTAGGATGTTGAATAAATGAGGTGTGAGCCATCCCCAAAGTACCTGCTCACCCATCGGTGGAGACTCTTGTTCCGTTCATTTTTTGAGGGGCTTGAAATTCTCTTCTTCCTGGAGGGCAGTACTCTGCAACCTGTTCACCAGCACCGGAGTCCACTTTAAAGAGTAGGGGGGAAAAGTGGGGGAGGGTGATTGAAAATGGCCAAGACATATTGGTGTTTTGGCACTCTATGTTCTCTCTTGGTGCATCTGAACATTCTAGCATACGCACTCCCGGACTCGGCCTTGTGTGCACACGTCTTATCTGAAGAGAAGTCTTAACGTCATGCAGTTGAGTGTTGGTGCATGCAAGCAGCAAACCCAGGAGGGGATAGGGGGTGCAGGATGGGGGGGTATCAAAGTCTTAACCCTTCTACATAAGTCATGACCTGTAAATAATCCAAGCCCTCTGCACCCCAAAGGCTTGGCGTGTGTGTAGCAGTGTGTGTACATGATGGTGTGTTCGTTTTTGCAGCCCCCTCCTTTGTGAAATAGTTGTTCTCCCTTATTTAAGCTGATGCCACTTAATGTGTAAGTGAACCCCCTGTTTAAGCTCAAATTCTACACTATGAAATTTAATTAAAAAAATGTGGGTGTCCGAGAAGCTCAACCCTCTCTCAGACACAGACATTAAAATATACCGCTGCTGCTAAGTTAACACTGAGCCTCGAATGCTCTTTATCAGCCATCTAGGTACCCTGTCCTAGCAGGCGTGGCAGGACCCAGAGTGTGCCCACTAGGTCACTAAGAGAATGCAAAAAATAAAATTAAAACACAGGCATCTCGGTGGCTCAACACGCTAGTGTTAATAAGCCTTGTAGCAACCCAGGTAAGATTCCGACCTGCAGTCCTATGCTAGACATCTTCCCCCCCTCTCCTCAAACCCACTGCCCGGTCTGTCTTCACTGTCCTGTCCGCAGAGGCGTACATAAATACTTCAACTATATATGGAAACCTAGAAATGTGGACTACAGAACGACACCCTTCTTGGGTTTCAGTTCTAGGGTTGGCTGTGAAGCACCGATGCTAACTGCTGAAGCACTGTACCACACACACCACCGGCGGAGTGACTCACTGCCTCTTACCCTCTCCTCACTCTCTCTCTGTCTCCAGGCACACGCTTGCTTTCAAACATTTTGGGCTGGAGATCAGCCCGTCAATAGTAATTTGGTTCATACTGGCTTCATCCAGCTGAGATAAGTGTGTGTGTGTGATAAACGATGATGAGAGTATACGTGTGTGTGTTGACCAACGAAGATAGTATACGTGTGTGTGTGTGTTCAATGACGAAGAGAGTGTACGTGTGTGTGTGTTTGAAGTGGTGTGGCTCTGCATGAGCTACTAATGCACCAAGGACTTGCGGATCCCTCCTCCTGCTACATTGTGAAGATCGCTGACGGATTCAGGTCTCTGTGACAACCCCTGCTGTGCTGGCTCAGCAGCAGGCCATCCCATAATATCTGATTAATATGCATCTCTCTAATGCTGCTGTTAACAGGGTGCACTTTTGTCTGTTTCTCTTTGCTAGCTTTTACCATGACCTCGTCTGGGTGCTCTGGATACACACATGTAATGCACGCATACACACACACTCACTCACTCACTCACTCACTCACTCACTCACTCACTCACTCACTCACTCACTCACTCACTCACTCGCACGCACACACCCACGCACGCACGCCTTTGGGAAGTCTGCGTTCTATCTTAGTGTCATATTTAATTTAATCTTTTAAATCTTTATTAAAGTCATACTGTACTTTGGGGGCTATTTTAACTCAAACACCTGGTTTGGTATTGGAATGATAATTGAACTCCAATGTTGTTAATTAATTGTAAATGGAAAAAAAATACTTTAAATTGCTAATGGTGGATAAGGTAGTGGTTAAAGTTGTTACCACTGTAGTGAGGATTAGGGGAAAACGTGGCATAAATGAATCGCTTGGGGTTCTTTACTGTGTTTCTTCGACTGCTACAGCCATCGGCTAATTGATTGATTAGTTGATTGGCTCCGTGTGATTGGCTTCGACAGCCATTAATCAAAGTTCGTAATTACCCCTGGGCCGAAGTCTCCTGTGAGAAATCCAATTGTTCAAAATGAAGGCATCCATTTTTTTGTGTGACTACTACACTCACCGCACAGCCCTGAAGGTATAATGCTGACGAGGTAGATACATGTTATTTTCTCTTCCACCACAGTGGTCCTATATATTCAAAAGTATATATATGTTTCATCCAATCCGTCGTCCTCTTTGACTCTGGCTGTGGTGGAGCATGGACACGGGATGGATGAGTGTTTGCTTGAGCAATATGTGCTCACCGATGGTGGAGCCTTAACTGTTATTTGTTGGATTTACAGCACAGCCCAGAGGAGACACACAGACTGGTATTTCCACGGTTGTCTTTCAGCAACATGCATGGCCTGTTTGGCCTTAAACAGTTACAATTTAGCGAGGGCTGGCTGGCTGGCCCAGGGGTTCTCCTACACCAATAATTCAGTTATATGACTCACTAGATGTTTGTGTGCGTGTGTATCATATTGTGTATGAACTGTGTGTGTGTGTTTGGGTTGTAGCTATGCGTCTATGTCCAAGACGCATCTTAAACTATAAATTAGCAGCTGTTTATACACTGTGAAATAGGGCTTGCTTCTCCGGCTGTAATTGGGTATCTTTGCAGTTGTGTGTCCCTGTACACACGCACGATTGGTGATTGAGTATGTGTTTCTAGAATGATCCACAGCATGGCTGCAAACAGTTTTCAAGTCTCTCGTGCCTTCTCTCGCTTTGTTCTTGTTGTTTTTGGTCATTCTGTCAGCTTTTTGTCTCTATCGTTCTTCCTCCTCTCATCCAGAATCCCACTTAATCTTCCTCTTGTCATTGTGCTCCATTACAACTTGACCAAATGTGGTTGCACTCAACGATTGGGCTATTTCACTGGGGAAACACGGGAAAAGGGGCAGGCCGTTTACTTGTGTCTTTGACCCACTATAGATTTTCTTTGCCTAGTCTTTCTGGGTCTGGTATGTTGCTAGACTTTTCTGTATGCATGGTATATAACAGTGAATGGAGTCCCAAGAGTGACCACATAGGCACCTGTGTAAAGGTTAAGCACATTTCTCTCCCCTTCTTGCTCTGTTTTTATCCCTCAGACCTCTTAAACACTAAGAGAGATTTTGGTGGACCCTTTAGAGTAGTTCTTGGACTTCATCTCCACTAGATCCACTAAAGGGATACTTTCATTCTGGCCAGTCAGTGCGTGCATTTGTTTTAGTTTAAGGCAAAGTAGTGGGTTGGAACAGCTGACAAGATGTATAGTGATTGGGTAATGTCCCAGTAATTGTGGCTATGGACTTAGGGTTTCTGCATGTGATTAATTGCTCCATCAACCTTCATAGGGTACTTGACCCGATGGCAAACATTCAGATTATTTGAAATCATTACAAATTGTATTGCTGGCAGTCGTACCTGGTTATGTTTGATGAGGAGTTAGAAAATGAACTTCTTGGTACATATATTGCGGAAAGTTTGTCATTATCCCTTTTTAAATTGAAGCTGTGTTTGGATTCATATTATAATACTTTCTGGAAGTTCTCTGAATGTCATTATATCCTAATGCAATCCTTTAATAATGATCCAGGACATCATAACCAACGACCTCTTGCCAGATATGTAATGAACACTATATAATATGTAAGCTACGTACCATCCATACACAATGCAGTCCCCATTTCCACAACATAAACATATTCACAACAGTCCACGATAACCATCTTCAATGTCCCCAAATGGATTTCCTTTCTATCCGGTGAGGAATCCCCTTACCGAGAAGCCTCAATGGACAAATCTCTCTCTCTCGCTCTCGCTCTCGCTCTCGCTCTCGCTCTCTCTCTCGTTAGCTCGCTCTCTCGTTAGCTCTCTCTCTCGTTAGCTCGCTCTCTCTCTCGTTAGTTCTCTCTCTCTCTCTGTGACCCTGTCACTCATCATCACAGCTCTGTATAATGTTGTGATGTATGTGAATAAGCGCTGGACTTAACGGTACCATGTAGCCTAAATCACCTGCCTGGTGCCGGGTCTTCAGGAAGACCCAGCTCTCGTCTGCATTACCCAACAGGCTGCATGAATACCATTTTCCTATGTGTGTGTGTGTGTGTGTGCGTGCATGCTTGTGTGGGACTCTTTGAAGGTTTATTCATGCGTGCGTGTACATGCCCGAACCTCATCGCATTGAGCATGTCACCCGCCTTTAGGACCACCACCTCCACCTTTAATCACCTGACCCTGGCAGGCAGAGTGGTGGTGCCCACGGGCGGTGAGGGCGGAGGTGGCTTCCTGCCTCGGGCTTGGCCTCCGGGCCTGTGGGGCCCAAAGTGACAGTGATAAGGTGGGTCGGCCCTGCTGGGGATTGTGTGTGTGTGTGTGTGACCTACAGCCCGTGACCATACTGTACTATTCATAGTATGAGTTCTGATGGCGTTACCACCAAACCTTGAGAAAAAAAAAAACTCTTCTGTCCTGTGTGTCAGCATCACTTTAACACTTTTTTAGCTGCCACACGGTTTCATGTTTAAATTGTGTGCCTTTCTTTAATTGTGCTTTGTTCCTGTTGGCACATGGTTGATGAATGAGTCGTGTCTGCCCGCCATGTGACAACCACATGAGGGAGCTGGCAGAACTGTAGACATCATCGTGACCAGTCTCTCTCTCTCATCTGTCTCTTTTGAACTCTATCGCCCTCTGTCTTGCTATCTCTCTCTCTCTCTCTCTCTCTCTCTCTCTCTCTCTCTCTCTCTCTCTCTCTCTCTCTCTCTCTCTCTCTCTCTCTCTCTCTCTCTCTCTCTCTCTCTCTCTCTCTCTCTCTCTCTCTCTGTCTCACTCTCTCTTTCTTTCAGTGCCTCATTCCTCCCTCTTTCTATGTCTGTCTCTCTTTCTCTCCCACTGTCTTTCTATCTCCCCTAACAAGACATTATTGTGCTAAAGTTTGAAATGAAAGGGAAACCATAGTTGAGTGTGTCTTCATCCTCTATTCATCATCTATCCGTTGGTCTCGGTCTCGCTCTCTCTCTTCAACATATGGTCACTGTGCTTTCCCAGTTCAATTTCTCCCACTAACCACGAAGACCAGGAGTTCGCCGGGATCTCCTTTTCCTTTGTCGAGGCTTGATGATGGCGCCTGTATTTTGCCGTCCCCGCGACACATCTCCCTGCCGTCTGCCTTCCCACTCCCATTGTCCTCCAGACATGTGCTTCCCCTTTTCTCCTGCTGTTCTCCTTGTGTGTGTGTGTGATCACCGGGTGAGACTTGAAGTTTCCCTCTGTGATCTCGGAGACAGAATTCCGAGCATTCCCACATTTTCTGTAGGAAAGAATTGGGGATGGAGAACAGAGGGAACATGCAACTGAAAAAAACACCATCATCATCAATATCAACAGAACAGACATGGATACACACATGGATCCACACACACACACACACACACACACACACACACACACACACACACACACACACACACACACACACACACACACACACACACACACACACACACACACACACACACACACATTGCACATAGGCTAAAGCTGCAAGCTGAACTCCATGTTCTGGGATGACACCATTTTTTACTTTTGTGTTCTTGAGGCAAACAAAACAAAGTTCAACCAACTCCTACAAATATAACAAATAAATAAATAAAAATGCTAGAATGAAAGCAAATGTGATAAACTAATGCCGGGTCTTCTCCAGAAGCAACACTGTTGACATGCAGTTTTTTCTCCGATTTTATTTTCTTTGAGTCTAAGCTAGGCTCTCTGTCTATGGCTTTAAGATGAGATCGATAGGTAGAAGTGGAGGAGGAGGAGCAGGCTTCCACCCCAGCCTGCTGAGCAGAACAATCCAATAGGGCTCTTCAGATGGGCCACAGCCAAAGCGCTGAGCATCGATAGATGTGGCTCTGCAGGCCAGCCTTGCGGATGCTGGTTCACGGTCAGCTTCCTCGCAATTAGTACAACAGATAAAACAGTTTCTGAGGAAGAGCATTGTGTTTAAGGCCCCTTTCAGGTTAATCATTATATCTGTTTGACGGTATAAAGAGTGAAGTTGCGGATAAAAAAGCATAGGGGCCTGCTTTTCTTCAACTTGTCTACTTCGGGTCCCATGTTCCTTTATATTTATAGGCTGGTGGTATGCCTACGTGGCTGTTTTTATAGACTGGTCCTCTGCTTGGCTCCTAGAGCTTCGCGCTCATCGAAGGGTAATATCTGTCATATGCAACGCAAAAAACCAGCAAAGGTCGATATCCACTCAGGTATGTTCCATTGTAGCGTGCATCATTACACCTTGAAAAGCCATCATCTTTTATCAATGTGCCGATCAGTAGGGCCCCAAGGACATGCAGAAGCGAAGAGCCACCTAGCGATTATGGCAATTTAACATTGAGGACGAGTCATTGTGGTTGAATATGGTTGGGGGCTGAAAACCCTGCGTGGCGGTTTTGGAGATTTGAGTGTGCTGATGACTGCTGATGATTGGCATCGTGGGCTAGCGCTTTGCTTTTAGCGATGTAAAATACAGCTCTCTCCCTGAGCAGCTTTTGATTTCCCTCCCACACTCCACTAAGTAGTATTGATCCTGGGGGAGAGAAGGCCCGGCAAGGAAACGTCCGCTTCATCCCTTAGGGAGGAAGAAGAGGATAGTCTGGGTGCGGCTGCATGGTACGCAGGCAGACGCGCACACACACACACACACACACACACACACACACACACACACACACACACACACACACACACACACACACACACACACACACACACACACACACACACACACACACACCCCCGCACGCACCCGCACGCACCCGCACGCACGTATGGTACACTCACACAGGGAGAACACACACACACACACACACACACACACACACACACACACACACACAGAAAACACACACACAAACAAGCACTCTTACAACCACCCACGCAGACACTCACACAGACCAAAATACACATCCCACAGGCAAATATATGCACAAACAACATGCACATCGACGCAAGAGATAAATGGAGAGTGAGACTCTTTAGGGAACTAAGTGCATAAATGACAGGCAATTTTCAGTGTGCGAGCGGAGCATAGAGAAGAGTGACAAGATCAATCACCATGGCGATCACCCATGCAGATTCCGGTCCTCGCTGGGATCATCAGGGCTGATGACATTGATACAGCAAGGCGAGATTACTTGACAAGTGTGAATGGAGCACAGGGGCGGGGAGTAAGTGGTGCATGTTTATGAAGGGAGAGACATTGACAGATCTCTCCGTGAACAACATGGAGAAAGCACGGTCTTTGTCCATGCTACCGAGTCACTCCAGCTAAGTAATAAGGGTGGTGGCGTTGTCGGGGGGGGGGGGGGGGGGGGGGGGGGGAAGGAGTGAGTCGTTGGGTCTTCTTTTCCTTGTCCTCATAGATTTTCCTATCATACCTCCAAGACGGCCTCAGCGGGGGGAAGTAAAGATTGTATTGATCCCGGGAGTTTCAATCTTCAAAGATACACTTCATCCCCGCACAGTATCATTGTTTGAAAGAATAAAGATAGCATGTGCTTCTCTCACTTTCACTCCATTTGTATTTTGTCAAGGAAACAGCTGATGGATGTTGGGCGAAGGCACAGGCTCTCAAAAGCTAATCTTTGACTCTGGTATTCAGACTCATAACTCTTCTTGTAGAGTCTGAAAGGCTGCAGTCGCCTGTGTTTGGTAGGGAGATATGTGTTGGGTTTGAAGTGGGTTGAAACGATTATTTGTTCTTGGTTCAAATAGTTTCTTAATCGCTGTCCATTTTGTATTGTACCTTTTAGACCTACTGAAGAATAAATTCTTGTTCAGAAACTCCACGAATGTTTTATAGTCTGATGTGAAAGCGAAAGTTAAATTTTTCTGAATTTCTTTGTCACAGAAACTCAAGGACAGCCAAAGCCTCCGGTGGAAAACGTTGTGTGTTAGAAATGTAGGAGTAAAATTCAAGTTTCTTAGACTCTTTGTTAGACACCCAGAGTAATGTGGCTGAGCAATAGAGCCAACAATACAGATAGCAGCAACGTAGACGCTCACAGAGAAAGACACAGGTAGGGGGAGATACTGAATGGAAATGTAGAAATGTAGACGACAGTCTCCAAGGAAGACCCAAAGAAGATTGGCTGTAGTCTACCACCAGTGAGATATGTGGCTAGTCAAGTGGTTATGTCACCCATAGCCTTTTGTGTTGCACTAAAATACATTCACACACACACACACACACACACACACACACACACACACACACACACACACACACACACACACACACACACACACACTACATTATCCAGAGGGTGAGGAGAATATTGTGTTTACCTCTTATTCCGAGTGAAGTTTTAATTTTGAGACTGATAGACCAGAGAGATGTTCTCTAAAGAGAATCTGTCAACAAATAGCATAACTTCATCCTTAAAGACAACACACTTGCACAAGATTCACTGGGGAAATTAGTTCATTTGGTCCAAAATGAAAAATAAGAGAATATTCTTCTCAAGAGAATGTAGCTATTTTGGGTTCACTCAAAACATGTTGAAACAGTTTTGTACTTAACTTTACGCTTCATTATCTGGCACAATTTGGAGATCTGCTTGTTTGAACACTTGCAAGATGAGGACAGCCCATTTATTCATACATTACGGAGCATTCATTACAACCACTAATGGGGAGATTTCTTATTCTCAGGCAGCCGGGAAGGCATGAAGACAAATTGTTAATAGAATGTGTTGCAGTGTATTCGGCAGCTATTATTAATCTGTGTGTTGGTGGATTGTCTCCCGGCCCAGTGTTAATAAAGCTTAGTTAATTAGACTGATTGATTAGATGGGGCTGATGCCGAGCACTCATCACAGCTCCTTGTTCGTCAGGCCCCTAATAAAATCAGATTTTCTTTATTTTTTTCATCCTCTTTTATCGTTCTGTCTTTCTGTCCTTCGTTCGGTCTCTGGTTCTGTCTTTCTCTCTTTCTTTCCTTATGGGCTTTGATGGCAAATTATTTCTTGTAAGACACTTCATGACAGCAAAGTATTTGAATTAATGGAACATGATCATGGGAAGGCACACAGGCAGCGTTAGCCAAGCATTTTCAATGAGGCAACGAATGTTCAGGACCTTTATCAGATTTTTGGCACAAACATCAAAGGATACAAATAAACCCGAACCAAAAAGGGGTTCTCACGCTCTAAACTTGGAGCCTTGTTAATTGACATATAGACATCTTGGCTACAGTGGTGTTATAAATGCAAACTAATATAACAACTTTCAAATGGAGAGCTACCTTTTAGATGAGAGAATAATCTATAAATGTATTACTGTATTAAATTACCTAGCAATAAAATAAAGAAAGTGATATAATATGTGATAATATTGTTAAGAGATTTTTTCACGGCAGTTTTTCTTTCATTCCGTCTGTCTATCTGTCTCTCTAGCTTCAGTTTGTTGGTCCCTCTCTTGTCTTGTGTAATTCTTGGCTGTTTAATTGAGAAAATGCCTCAGAACACCAGAGCTTTGGAAGAGCTACTCGTAGATATATTTCTGAACCAAAACTGATGATGACCATCAGTTTAAATCCATTTAAATGGAACAAAAAGTTCCGGCAAGATTAATAGGGATTTGCTACATGTGCTAATGCATCAACAACTGATTATGTATTTAACTGGAAAACTCTCCCTCACCATTTATTTATTTCTCTCTCTTTCCCCTGCCGGCTGTCAAATCCATATTCAAATAGGATTTACTGGCATGAAAGAGGCAGCCCAGCTTACCTCAGCGATACACTGAAGACTAGGAGCTATGTTATGTTAACATGAATAGATTGCAAATCTCTCATTGCCCCCATCGTCTGCTGTCTCTACCAACCCCCCCCCCCCCCCCCCCCCCCCCCCCCCCCCCCCCCCACACACACACACACACACACACACACACTCTTCCTCCTCCTCTCTTCCCTTGACTCTTGCAGTGTGTGGTTATTGTCTCATAACGTATCGTGGACAGATGATTATCAAGTGTGTCAGACCAAGGAAAACACCAGGCTAGCAGATCACTGAGAGCCGGACATCTGTCTAAACCTTTACAATGAAGTTTAGCCGTGTGTAGGTGCGTGTGTGTGCATGTCAGTGTGTGTCTGTATGTATGCATGCATGCGTGTGTGTGTCTCGAGTTTATTTATAAAGCCCCCTACCACACTTTTTGTCTCAAAGGCATTCACATGCGCCCATATTAGATGACTCCCCCACACCTATGTTGTGTGTTTGTGTGTGTGTGTGTGTAGCCAGCTCATTTCTGTGATGCTCCTCTGTGCCACACCTGTCCCTTTGCATGGGCCTGGAACCTGAATCAGCCTGCGTTGTATAAGATCCCAGGCCCTGCTCATCACAGTGCAGAGTGCAGTAAAGAGACTCTCCATCTCTGCCATTAAACTTTATGACTTTCCAGCCTCGCTTTGTCTCCAGGCATCAGGTATTAAAGGGGATAAACATTAATTGAGTTTTTTTTTTGTTGCCAGATCACCACTCCTTCACGTCAATACAGCCCATCTGAGCTCTGTAAAATACGACGCAGCGCATGTGTGGTGCACATTTGTGTGTGTTGATTTAGATGCCTGTGTAAGTGTGTGTGTGTGTGTGTGTGTGTGTGTGTGTGTGTGTGTCTGTGTTCTAATGCTGTGCCAGATAGACTCATCGTAGGCAGTTATCGCCCTGTGGAGAGTGTTTATGGAGAAATGATTACTTTAGGAAAGTACAGAACTTTGATGGAAATCAACCCACTTCAATTTGCATGTGGCGGGCCAGAGGACGCTTCCCAGTTCACAGGCGCCATCGGAAATCTATAGGGCTAAACAAAAGCGCTCTGATAACAGCGGCCTCTCAGAAGTGTATCGGCAACAATGGTTGGTGTAGGATCATGTGTGCAATTCTTATTTAGTGTTGCCAAATAAAAGTGTGTGTAGAGAGAGGGTCCCTATAGCTGGAGAGATAATTATCCGGCTACTTTCACCCACACACCTCTCAGAGGAAGCACTGATGGTCCCCCTCCTCTTCCTCCTCCTCCTCCTCCTCCTTGTGTATGTGTGTTTGTGTCTGGTGTGTGTGAGTGCGCGTGCATGCGTCTTTTTAATATGTTACTCATTAATATGCGTGTGTGCGTGTGAGAGAGATGTTCTTTCTAGATCGTTCCCTCATGTCATGTACTATACCTCAAGCATCACACAGCCCTCCTCATCGTCTTACTTGCTTTCGCCATATGCTGTTAGACATGGCGAAGGGTTGTGAGGATTACATGGGGACAAAGGAGAGAGCAAAAAGGATGAAGGAAGAGTTTGCTTGTCACCTCTTTTATTTTCCTAGTCATCATTTGCTAGGCCTTTGTGTGTGTGTGAGATTGATGGAGTGGGTATTGATGGAGCTCTACAATACCTTAGAAGTCTTTCTTTGGTGAGAGGATATTGACAAACGATAACTACTCTCAGTAGACCCTCCTTTACCCACCATTTTTTTTGTGGGTGGGGGACGGCCTGTGGATTGAGAGGCAAAGCGATCGGCACACGAAAGATGGGAAGCCATAACCACAGAAATCCCATCTTTGCTGTCACAGCACAAAATCGACTTCCCTCTACTTTTATCACATGGAAAACATGCTAATGCACACACACACGCACGCACGCACGCACGCGCACGCACGCACACGCACACAGGCACACACATTCGGGCTCTCATACACATGCACTGTCTCTGACACACACAGACACACACACACACACACGTTCGGGCACACACACTGATGCACGCTAACATACTCGTACACACACACACACACACACACACACACACACACACACACACACACACACACACACACACACACACACACACACACACACACACACACACACACACAGTCACACACAGACACCCAGCTTTGTGACCTCCCCTCCCCCATTTCCTCCATAGCAGCACAGTCCGTCTTTACCGCCTTTACCCTAAGACCATTAAACCAAATCCCCCTCTAAAAAAGGGCTTAAAGGCCTCTCTTGGCCAGCCACTCTTCTGCTCCAAAGCCCTGCCATGGCTCTTTTCATGTTTTCATATCAAAGCCCACAGAGGAGTAACAAGGGGGAAGCGGTTGGGGAGGGGAGCGGGGTACAAAGAGCGAGAGGAGGAAGGCAAAAAAAAAAAAAAAAGCCCAGTAGGGGGGATTGGAGTGAGGTTTTAGGTCGTGTAGGTGGGTTGGAAAGTAACTTTGTTACAAAGCCATATGGTTGCGGGTGCACATGCATACGCACCCACACACTTGGATGCAGGTGAGCGTACACACACACACACACACACACATACACACACATGCACATGCATAGTTTATCTGACATGGTACATGCCGTTACCTTTTTTTTTTTTTTTTGCTGGTTCACACCCCTTTCTCTCCTCTCACCTGCCGAGAGTTACTGTAGGACCAGTACCACTCTCACACTGACACACTGCCAAGCTCATGCAAGTGTGCGTGGACACAACACACACACACACACACACACACACACAAGGCCCGACTGCAAGTGGCTTTTCTGTTATTCCGTCTCTCTGGATCCCAGACAGGGATCACGGGGTGTGCAGCTTTTTGATGCTGCCGGTAGTCAACCTGAAAATGTTTTCCTTGATGGTTGTTTGGCAGAGGCCATGTTGTTGTGGGGGCACCGGCCAGATCCTTTCACCTGCCAGCCGCTGGTCCTCCTGGCTAGCCGTTCTCCACCCAAAAAAGTTATGTGGAAAAAGAAGAGGAAGTAATTGGTTCTGCAACGTCTCTCGCCGGGCTACCTGTGCAAGTCAGCTAAAATATGCATCAGTGTCTTAGTGCGGCGCTGATGGCTCACCTGCACATTCTATTTTCTTAACGTGGCGGACTGTGACGGTGGCACCGATGGGTCAACTGTTTCAAAGTCAATGTGGGTGCTGGATTTGTTTTGTTATTTCTTTTATTAAGATTGCACTTGTTGTCTTTGAAGGGCTAAGTGCCCTGGCACCTTATCGCATATTCAACCTGCTTAGTAAACGCAGGCCAAGCGGATGTCTGTGGGGTCTGTGCTGGCGTTGATCTAGCGAATATGAACTCCAAAGCTGGCAGCGTTTCTTTCGGCTAGGCTATTACTGTCCCAGTGGTTGGGGAAAGTCCTCCAATGGGGCTGTACCCTCTCAACTGTGTGTGTGTGTGTGTGTGTGTGTGTGTTTGTGTGTGTGTGTGTGTGTGCGTGCGCACACATACTGATCTATTTGCACATATATGACTGAAGTTATGAGACCCCCCCACCCTATCATATATGCAAGTCATTTTTAGATTGGTTAAATTGGTTAAAGTTGCGCAATAGCATTTAACTAACCCTGGATACTAAAAGCCGATATAAATGTTGATGTGTATGTTACTTACAAGGACACCATGCAAATTGAATCCAATGTCAAATATGTATCCATTTCCTGTCTCTTTGTTTGTCTTGGTATGTTCTTTATAACCAGTATCCTCTGAAAGGTCTTTCTGAGCTGTCGGCTATGTCTGTGTCCAACATCGGCAGAATTATAATGCACATAATTTAGACACATAGTAGTCTGTTGGTCGGTCGCCCAAATCAAGTCTTATTTTATAGCGAATGAGTCAGTGCAATATAGACTTAGTTTAACAAGAAGGGTTCTTGTCTGTATGCAGAGCATATTTAAGGAACAGCGTTGAAACATTTGAATTTCTGTCAAAAAATGACAAAAAAGGTTAATTACATTTACATTGGTTGCCAGATTTTCAACTCAGTTTGGCACTCAGTCGGTTTTTCATTAAAGCGGACAGGGATCTTTGAATATTATGTAGAGAGTGATGTAAATAGACAAGAAAGATTCAGGTAAAATGAAGAGAAAAACACATTAAACCAAATGTCATTGTCGGTATCATGTATATACATAAAGTTAATTGTATATACGCTACACTTTATCTAAATATTCTATCAACTATATATATATACGTATGTATATATATATATATGTATGTGTATATATATGTGTATATGTATGTGTATATCTATGTATGTATATATATGTATGTATTTATGTATATATATGTATGTATATATGTATATGAATGTATATATATGTATATGAATGTATATATTTATGCATATATATGTATATGTATGCATATATATATGTATATGCATATGCATATATATGTATATGCATGTATATGTATGTATGTATATTTATATATGCATATGTATGTATAGTATGTATATATGCATATGAATATGTATGTACATATGCGTATGTATGTATATGTATGTATGTATGTATATATGTGTATGTATGTATGTATGTATATGTGCGTATATTTATGTGTATATGTGTACATCTGTGTGTGTGTATATATATATATATATACTGTATGTATATATATATATACTGTATATATATATATAGTTGATAGTATATAAAGATAAAATTAACGTTGTAATGTGGCGATACCGCACATTATTTCCCATGCCATGTGCAAAAGCTTTGAATCTGTAGCAGCATACAATTATGATCTAATTAAGCTCTTTTGAAGTAAATTGCTTGAACCCCACATATAGTGAGCCGCTGGATTTGGTCCAAATTGCATGAACTTTGGAAAACAAGTGGATTAAAAGGTTATTGGATTGAGATTCTATGGAGTAATAGTTTGTGGCGGTATTGATTACTATATTTTTTGAGTGAAATGTTGATTTTTTTTTATTTTTACAAAACATTTAAATTCACATTGTCATGGCTGAGTGGTCCTCTGTAAGCCATCCCATCTGTGAATACCATAGATCACTGAACAGTCTGTGAATATTTAGCCCAAAAAAGAGCCTGCTGATGTCTCCATTATCTTATGTGGACTGAGTTATGACGGATTATAGAAGATGCAATTTCCATTTATGGGGGAAAACCCCGGATTATCGTACAATATCTCTGATACCATCCTATCAATATGCTACATACCATGCCTGTTATTATTTCTGTCCACAACAGACCAAAGAGGCCAATATGGCTTGAAGATCTTCATATCTTTTTTCACCCTGTTTTATGAGTCATATGATACAGGACTTTGTATTTTTCATTTTAAATTGAACGGTAATCCTTGCCACATATGTTGCTCCCCATGGCATGTTAATAAATCACCTTTAATCAGCAAGCTTGTCTCTTTAAGACAAATCAGGGACAAAGACTCTATACATACTAGGATAAAGCAGTGTAGTTAGACAAAAAGGGGGAAAGCATTGTCATCATTCATTTTTGTTTTTAGAGCGCCATCTTAGATGTTCAGGAAAAACGTTGACAATCCGAGCCCCATCTACGGCGTTAACGTCCTATGTACAAACTGTAGTCCTATATGATAAAAAACTAAACTGTACTAAAGTCCACTCAAAATCGACAGCGTATATTTGGTAAAAGACTGTTTGAACATAGAAACTCACTGAACTGAATATATAGTATGTATGTATATATGTGTGTATATGTGTATGTATGTATGTATATGTGTATGTATGTATGTATATATATGTATGCATGTATACATATGTATGCATATATGTATATGTATGTATATGCATATATGTATATATATGTGTATATATATATATGTGTATGTATATATATATGTATATGTATGTGTATATATGTATATATGTATGTATATATATGTATATATGTATGTATATATATGTATATATGTATGTATATATAGTATATATGTGTATATATGTATATATGTATATATGTGTATATATATATATCTATATATATATATATGTGTATGAGAAAGAAAATGTAAAAGGCCAAATTCTGATGTATTTTTCTAATTCTCCATCCCTTGCTCCACTCTGACAAAGTAACATTTGAATGTGGCAAATTTTTTAAAAGAAACCACCTCTGTTCATGCAGGCTGGACTATGATTATAATTATTACTTGATGAGGCTTGTTTCACCGTAGTGCAATTACATATAATGATCAATAACATGTGAATGCTAATCTTTTAATATTTCTGTATTAAGATATGCTGTTCTCATTAAGATATAGTTGTTCAACTATGGGATATTAATTGGACAAGTACCCCATACTGCTAATCATTTCTCTCAAAGAGCAAGCGAGACACTATCGTTTAAATCTAAAAATTATAATAAGTTGTTATAGTTTCAGTACGGGCAATGTTTTTCTTGGGCATTTCCCTAATTATGCAGCCAAATTATACAAGACTAACATTTCATTAAAACATCAAAGCACAGGCACGCTGTATATTTAAACTAAAAACACTATCGGCTTTCCAAAAGCCTTTTTATTCTTCATGGATACTGTTTCAAATGTGGCACAAACTTTGCCAAAACTAGTTTGACTTAAGGACAAGAGCATTAGCACGAGTCTGTCCTTCAGTCCTTGTCTAGAATGGTTGCCTTATTCTTTTTCATGTATCTTTAAAATAAGCTTTTTATGTCTACGAAAGGTTTGTTTTAAACTTTTTTACATTGTTTGTTTCAGTTAATCCCGTTGTGGGTTCTCTCTTTCTCTCTGTCTCTTTCTCTCTCTACAATCCCTCTCTCTCTATCTCCAATCTCTTCTTGTCATGTATTGTGTTGTGTTCTCTCTATGTGCGATGGATGTGAAGCTACGGAGGGCACTAAGGAAGCCTACAAATGAGACAAACCGTGTTGCACCTGACTGTGTTTAGTAACCTGTCTTTGATTGATGGGCGAGAGAGTTGGCAAGCCATAGCCAAATAAAACTGCAATAGGGCGATCGGTGGAAAGGTTCTTCTCTCCTCCCCTATTGATGTCTGATCCATAATTCTAGCGGTGTGTTGTGGATGAATAAGTGAGGGTAATTCATTCATCACTTTATAACTTTATGTTCGATAGGTCAGTGTCCTCCTTCAGCCCTTTTCCTCTCCTCTAGCCCTCTATTTCTCTCTGTGTCATCTACCCTCTCTCTCTTGCTCTCTGCCTTGCTCATTTATTTCTGTGTTTCCGTATCTCTGTACCTCTATTTGCTAGCCTTTTTCTTTGTCCTCCACTACGTCTGTGTCATGTCTTTTCCCTATTTCTACATTCAGGACGCCTGTCTGCCTGCTAGCATGTCTGTCTGCCTACCTTTCCTTGTACCTCTCTGCCAGCCTGTCTGTCTGTGTGTGTTCGTCCATCCGCCCACCTTTCTTTCTTCCTGTTCTCGGGAGGGTTCCTAGAATTCTGGGGAGGTTTACTCAGAATGCTGACACATCAGACAAAGTGACGACCAGCGGTAGAGCGGTGAGAGGCTGATTATCAGTCATAAAAAACAACAACAACAACAACAACACACTCTGATCTGCCAGTTCAGCCCAGGCTTGTACGTTCCACTAAATACCATTTGAAAGAGTCAATGGCTGCTTGTTGTTGGTCAATTGCTGTCTTCCTTGTCCCTATACCCCGCGGGCTTGTTCTGATTAGGGGTTCTGGTTTGAGGTCAGGCAAAACCGTAAAAAAAGGCCTCTCGTCTAATTAAGGAAAAACACATCTTATAACGTCTGTTTATACGATTTTCCAATGTGCCCTGAGCTGCTACTCTCCCTTCTGCGACAGGGTGGAAGCATTCGTCTGCAAATCACTGTTTTCCCCATTCTTGTTTCATGGAAACCCATTAACAAATCCAGTATAAGGCTTCCAGGCCTGTTTGAATAATAGACTATTGATGAATTATGACCTTCATAAGCTTGCCTTCAAAACTTTGTGTTAGAAGGCTAGGCTAGGCCTATAAACTGAAAGGAATTATGAAATCAGAATTATATCGGTTGCCTCAAACGGGGTGATTTTGTCAAGCAGTTTCACCGGAAAATGGAGCAACGTAGCCTGCCAGCATGAGAACAGCAATAGCACTGTATTTCATGTTTTATCTCCATATTCTGCATGTATGCTGATATAGTTTGAGATAGAATTTTATCTTACTCATCTTACCTGATTTTTAAGGTAGTGGAGTAAGAAATAAATCTGTCAGCCCTTTATGCCTCACTTTCATCAACACTTATATAGCCTAAGCTTTGTACACACATCAACCATGAAGCCATAAAGGTAGGGCTAATTATGGGGAAAAGTAAAAACCTTTTCTCCCTTTATTCTCCCACACACACAACATGCATCCAGCACGTTGCATGTGCCCAAGAAAAAAAGCGAGTTTTCCCACCTTCAACTTTTATTCTACAATTAATGTCTGCAATCTGATTTTAGTCATTCACGGTCCTGCGGTGATAGCGCTAGCTGGCATTTTGGCGCCTTCACTGTCACAGGCTTGTGCCTCGTGCTCAAGCACATCCCACTGATTGATAAAAGCAATGATTTGTGTATTCAAACCACGTCTGGATCTTATTAAAAAACATGACGATTCTTCTCCTCTCCTACAGGTGACTGACCGGTCTGTGCAGGCCGTGGCAGAGCACTGTCCAGAGCTGCAGTTTGTTGGCTTCATGGGCTGCCCCGTGACATCACAGGGGGTCATCCACCTCACCGGGGTACGTGGAGTCACACAACATCGCCGCAATGCTGACTGAGATTATTTCTTATTTCTAAGTAATTCTTTGTTTGTTTCAGTGTTTTTCATATGTGAGTTTTTTTTTTTTTTAATTGGGAAGGTTTGACAAATGCTGTCCAATGTGTACTTAAATGTGTATTATAACCTTATTAATTCAGCTTTAGCTGTATCTCTGCAGATACGCGGTGTCTCTGAGGAGCAGCACAGCTCTTTTAAAAGTGAACTCCCGGCCTCGCTCCCGGGGCTCTATCAGCAACTTGGTGCCAAAGTTATCGAGTGTTTAACTTTAAAATCTCATGAAAGCCTAATGAGTTGAATCCTGGTAAAACACTGCTGTTCCTGCTGCTCCCCGCTGTTTGGATATTACCATGTTAATGAGCAAGGTTTCTTGGTTGAGGATGTACCATGCCACCGAAACATGGACATGCGCTTACGTGTGCACGCCCTCAGACAGAACCGGCAATCAGAAACCGCCATCGCTCGGGCTGAATTTTCCAGGAAATATTTAAATATGTATGCGCTTCGTCTATTGCTTCAGCATCCAATAAGATCATCGGCTGCTATGCGCTCTGTGCGCGTGTTACTGCAGCATTCTCTGTGCTGCAGGCGATGCTGAATCTTTGCTATTTTGGTGTGCGTGTGCGTGTTTGTGTGTGTCTTTTGGGTGTCTGCGTGTCTGAGTGTGTGTGTGTGTGTTTGTGAGTGTGCCTGTGTGCGCTCACGCCTGCATATGTGGTTGCATGTGTGTGTCCACGCGTGCGTTTGTGCGTGCATCCCTTCCGCTTCAAATGCAATTACAGTTGTGTTAATAGGAGCGAGATGCTCCGCACTGCGCTGCATTATTAGATTAAACAGCAGATTAGTTTGAACTGGTTGGCTTTGGCCCCGCTCCTCCTCCTCCTCCTCCTCCTCCTCCTTGTCTTCCTCAGCCTCCTCATCCTCACTCTCCCCTTCTCGGCCCTTGGCCACGGTACTGCGGTCAGAACAGAGGCAGACTTTACCTGGATGTGGACAAGTGCAGAGAATAGCATTCACACATGCATGCCCACATACGTGCACGCACACCCACACACAGTCTTCAATCTAGTCTTTATTTGGTTATCTAAAGAAGCCGTCTTCTTTAGTGTTCTCGCTCTATCTCAATCTTTCTCTTATTCATGGTTGCTCTCCTTTCTCTCACTATACCTCTCTCCAAATTACTTTCTCTTTCTCTATCTCTCTATTGCTCCAAATGAATCTCTCGCTCTCTCCCTCTCTCTCTCTCTCGTTCTTTCTCTGCCCATCTCTTGCTCTATTTCTATTTCTGTCTCTTACAGCTATTGTGCTGACTCCGATTTAAGATGGTGTCATCGGTATTTGTCCCTAATATCCCTAAATACAAATGATGCTGTACTTAGAAGCAATTAAGGGCCTTGTCAAACATGTCTCACGTTTCAAAGAAAGGCCTTTATCTGATCTGATCATCAGAATTTCTGTTCTAATCACCTATTAGAATAAGTCCATAGTGTTTAGCACACGTAACGGATCAGATCTATACACTGTCTCTCTAGGTTCTCATCCTCTTTATGTCTGTCCCCTCTACATCTCTTCCTCTCACTGTCTTGCTCTCGCTCTCTCGTGCTCTCTCGCTCTCCCTCTCTGCCTAATCTCCTAGTGCAATTATCTCTTTTAGAAGTTGATTCTCTCTCTCCATCTTTGTCCCTCTCGTCTCCATCGTTCAGCCACTCCCACGCAGCCAGCGTCGATTGAAAATCATATTCTGACGTTTAAAATCGTTGCATTTCTGATTACTCCAAGGACCCATCTGCACGACGTGGGACGGCCGTGCACCTCTCTTGTTCGATTATCACACCCCCTCTATCTCTCTCCCCCTTCCCACCCATCCTCTCTCCCTCTCTCCCTCTCACTCTTGTCTCTTTGTTATCCTCCATCCTCTCTCTCCCAGGTCTCCCTCTCTTAGCTCACTTCTCGGCTATCAACCCCCAATCCGAGTAAAATCCATTACTTTTATTAACTTCTCTCATATTACACACCTCTCATTTTCAGATTGATAGTCTTTCTCTTTCACCAACTTCACTGAAATTAGGTGGAAGGAAATCAATTGAATTCGTATTATTTATCAAGTGAGCTGCCAGTTAAAATAGGCCACTGGTGTCGTGCTGTGATCGCAGTGGGAGCAGCCGGTGGAGTAATTGCAGAGATGTGGGCCTTGTTCTGTTCTATTGATCTGGCAGTCCCTAAAGGACACATTCACTGTGTTGTCAATCATATATGATGGGCATCAGACCATCAAGATTATGTTACAGAACTAATCATAGACCATATTATAATGATATAAACCCACCTTCATATCTGTCTTTTTGACTGCCAAATAATCTGATCGTGCTGTATTTTATATTTTACAATGTCGTATTTAGAATATTGGAGCAATTTGTCACAATTAATATAAAAATGTAGGCTACAAAATGGTGTACATTAATATGATAAAGGCTTGCTTAGCTTGAAAGCATGATGAGTAAATATACGAAAATAGTTCACAGCCCTATTATAGTCAACTGTCACTACACACAGTTCAATATACCAACTGAACAACGGTTCATGTAAATTTAATATAATTTAAGTCTGGAAAACTGGATCTGTAGAACTGATGCCTCATTTTCAGCTTGATGTGTTACAGTGAAGCTTCAAGTTATGTTATATTTGGAGGTTTAAATATAAAGTTATCTCCATGGTGACTTTGACATCCTCAGGCTATGTAACTGTTAGCAGACATCTGGAGACTGACACTGTGTGTGTGTGTGTGTGTGTGTGTGTGTGTGTGTGTGTGAGCAGGTGCGCGTGTCTACGTGTGCACGTGCGCATGTGTCTGTGTGTGTGTACCTCCCACCAAACATACACAAACACCCCTGCAGAGTGGGGTGTTTGTATGTGTGTGTGGTGTGAGGTACTTATCTTGATGAGTAGTTGTGTGTATGCATGTACTGTATACTGTGTGTGTGTACCTGTGAGTTATTACCATTATCCAGTGTCAAGCAGGTCTATCTAGGGTCAGGTCAGGGGACAAGGCACTGAGGTAGAACTACAATCAATTTTACTGTTTGTGTGTGTGAACAGTAAGGGGGGACTAGAGTGTTTGGCTCGGCCAGCATGAGAGCGAAAGAGAGAGAGAAAACCCCCCAGAGAATTTATCTGGGTTTTTTCACAACTGAGCTGCACTTTCTTCTTGAAAAAGCCCCGTAGTAGATTTTATGTCTTAATTAGTTCTAACGTAATAACTTCCTTTTAAGTAACCAACATTTTACCCGAAAATGTTTGATAGCTCATGAGAAAAAAAGCAATCATTGTTAAACATCACTGTCTCGTTTCTCGTATCTAATGAATGTAAAATGTTTAATGGAACATTACATGAATACATCTTGATAGTTGGTAAATTACTGCTTCTACCGGTACATTACTGAAGAATTACAACGCTGTATAACACCAAATTACTATTTATATATAATACTCAGTGATGGACATTTAAGTACAGACCTAAAAGGTCCTAAAATGCTACTACATAGCATTAAATTCTTTAGATTTTACCCTGTAATTTCTTCAAATTACTGACCATTTTAATGAATTTGTGAGCAAACCGAGGGCCCACAATATAGATATTTTATACACTGTAACCTACAGTACATCAGGTTTCTGGTAACCATGGTTTAACAGCCACCTCTCTGCAGAGGTGAGCAGTTATGAATAGTTCTCCGTCTTTCTCTCTCTCTCTCTGTCTCTCTTTGTCTCTCTGTTTCTGGGTCTCTGTCTCTCTCTGTCTCTTTCTCCCCTTTCCCCTCTCAGTCTCTCGATCTCTCGATCTCTCGCTCTCTCTCTCTGTCTCTCTATCTCTCGCTCTCTCTTGGTCTCTCTCCGTCCCTCTCTCTCGCTCTTTGTCCCTCTCTCTCTCTTGCTGTCTCTCTCTCTTTCTCTTTCTCTCTCTCCCTCTCTGTCTCTGTCTCCCCCTCTCCCTCTCAGTCTCTCTCCACGTCCCTCTCAGTCTCTCTATCTCTGCCTGTCTTTGTCGGGCAGAGTTCCTCTTCTGCTAGTGATTAAGTCCAAGGTCGGCCCCCGTCATCCCAACGCCACTGTTTCACAGAATACTCTCAGAGTGCCTGGAGAGCCATCACTCCATTAGCCTTAGAAGTACCCCATCCCCTCACCCCTATCCCACCACTCCCGGCCTTGCTTGTCATGACTACCCACAATGCCCCTCTCCTCATGCATCACCCTATCAGTGCCCCAGGACTCGACAGCGACATAGAAAGGGCCCCCTTCTCCTCACACGTGTGTGTGCGTTTGCACATGCGTGTGCACGTATGTGAGCGAGTTCCCTCGCCCCGGGAGGAAGAAGAAGCCGAGGCCGGAGACAAAACAAACGGAGAGATTGTTCAGGAATGTGTCGGAGATGAAAGACCAGTATGTTTTGAGACAGTAATAGGTCTGTGTTCAGTACTGTTGTGGCTTTCTGGTCCTAATTTCGGTCGAGGTGGGGAGGGAGGGGGGGGGGGTCTGTGTTCTCCACAGAAACAGTAGGGTGGTTGTGGTGGCTTTTGCGTGATAAAACCTTCGCAGATTTGACAGAACTGGAACGTGGGTAAAGCTCTCTGGCGCTCATGTTTATGAACAAAGAAAACAGTCTGGCTTGTGACAGGGAGGCTATATGTAGACATCCTCGACGAGCATGGGTCAGAATTTGTCACGCCGGCTTTGATGTGAGAGAAAACAGTACAGTGATGAGTGTCGTAATCCTTCTGCTTGCTCACTTGTTTGATCGTGCACGCACGCCGCGGGGGCACACGCACACGCACTTGCACGCACGCACGCACGCACACACACACACACACACACACACACACACAGCTTTTGGCTGGGTGCCGGTACTTCAGCAACTTAGTGTTTAATAAATACATGGTCCATGTACAGGTCATGTCGACGGCTCCGCTTCAAAAACAAGAACTTCTCTGTGACCTCCGTCTACTCAAATACTATCAGATGTGTTAGGGATGTGATGAAACACGCTCCCGAGCGGGCGCCGGTGTCGACCGCACACGTTTCACAGGAGTTACTGACAGTAGAGAGTGAGGTACCTCGTGTTTGTTTGACTTCGACGGTGAACTAGGTCACTAATGTGGCCATTACCGTGCCCTTTGTATCTCTTCCATCCAGCGGTGATCTGTAAAGTGGTTGAGCCTCTGAATACAAGAATAAACACACTCAAACTGACACGCACGCACGCGCACACACACACACTTGAGGAGGGAACACAAGGTGAAGGAGAAGATAGGCCGTCTTTATGCCCAGCTCCCCACCACCACAACGTAGTCGGATGAGGGGCCGTCTGGGGTCCACTGGCCCCTTTATCACCCCCCCCCCCCCCCGCCCCCGACTGACTGGAGGAGCACGCAAAATAAATACATAATGGTGCTGCCCTCTGTGTCAAAGTGATAACCCCAGACACAAGCGGGACAAGCAGGGTGTATCTTTGGGCTGCGTCTGCGTGCGTCTTTTTTCTAAGAATATCAATGTGTGTGTGTTTCCAGACTGTCTGAGCCACGGTGGGGAAGAGGGGGCAGGAGAGATTGCCATATTGGAGGGGCATCAAGGGTGGATTAGGGCGAAGAAAGGGGAGGAGGTCATGGGGGTTCCGTTGATTGGGGGGGGATATTATAATAATCATTATTTCTCAGTGCTGTATGCGTGAGATTGTGGGATTTCTGAGAATATGACACGCAGAGAGCCTCAGGATGATGTATGTCATATGCAAGAGTAATTGAAGATGAATTCATTTAGGCTCTTAGACGTTAGGACCTGGAGACAGTCACAAATGGAGAGGTTTTCGACCCCTGGAGACAGGTGTGTGTGTGTGTGTGTGCGTTACACACACGCACGCATGCACGCACGCACACGCACACACAACTTTATCTGTGCCACAGAGCCCCCGCCCCATGCCTGTGTGGTCATTTGGCTTAGTGTGCAGAAGAGAAGAATGTTCTCTCGCTCTTGCTCTCTTTCGCTCTTTCCTCCAGCCTTTTCTTCCTGCTGAGTTTGTTATCAACACCAACACATGCAGGATTAGAGAGAGAGAGGGGGAGTGTGTGTGTGAGAGAGAGAATAAATGACAGAGTAGATGAGTACAGAACAGATAAAGACACACACACACACACACACACACACACACACACACACAGGGAGGGATCAGTGCATTGGTCCATGGTTGATGCTGACAACGAATTGGTGGTATCAGACCCATGCCTTGTCCTCTTTGTGCCCCAATTCAAATACATATTCATCCTTCTCTGTGCTCAGAGACACCTTGTGTCTCCACATTAGGTGTGTGTTGTGGATGTGCTGATATTAGGGTGTGTGAGGAATGTGTGTGATATAGAGGGAGTGAGTGCAACGTGTGTGATTTAGGGTCTTTCCAGAGGGCTTGTCTTAACATGGCTCTCCCCTGTCTGACTGGACTGTCTGGTTAGCTCAGATATGGAAAGAACAGTACTTGTGTATATGTGTGTGTGCACACGTCTGAGTGTGTGTTTTTTTAGTGTGTGTCTGTGTGTGTGTTTGTGAGTGCATTGGTTCTGAGTGACACTTTAAGACCATGTTACCTTTCCTTTCCACCTTCACTGTTTCTCACACACTCCCTTGCGTCTGTTGACAGGCCGACTGGAAGTGGAAAGGCCACACTGGCACCTGAACAAATCCTGCATAACACCCAGTTCATCCTGCCGCTACGATAACATCTTATTGGGCTTTTTTATTGGCTTTAATATATACTGTACAGCAGGTGGAGTGGCTAGACTTTGGCCTGTAGTTACAGGTGGTTTCTCTCTTTATATATGGTCCACGTCAATCTTTATTGGATGTCTCTCGTGCTCTCTTTTATTATATTAGTTTATTAAATCTCTTTTTGCCCAGAAGCAATTTTTATGAGACATGTCTCTCATTCTGTGTGTGTATGTGTGCATGTGTCGTATTTGCCTGTGGTTTAATGGCTGTGGTCGTGTAGTATTTGTGTGTGTGTGTATATATGTGGGTGTGTGTGCGTGCCCAATTTATGTCTGTGCGTACATAGTACTTCAGAGTGCTTTAACCCCTATATGTGTGTGTATGTGTACAGTATTTCCATGTCTGCACCTTTGCATGTCCCTCACCTTTAAGAAAGCAGCCTCGTTACAGTCCACGAACTCGCTCACTTTATTTCTGCCGTCATTATGAATTAAAAGCCTCAATGAAACAGCGAATCATATTTTCCCCTCATCAGCTTTTATGACACTAATGACTCCCAACAATGGGGGCTCTGTTAACGCTGACCCGGCCCCATCCATGAGCCTGTCACGGGGGAACAATGAGGCTGGAAGGTCAACGCCTGCCCGGGGACGGGCACCATGACATCATATCCCATAAGGGAGGGTCCAGCATTGCTGTACTTCCTGCCTGGCATCTCTGTGCTTGACGTTGTGTAAACACATGGTGTAATGATGGGACGTCGTTATATCAAAGTACCCTTGGCACAGTGCTGCTGACGTGCTGTAGGTGTTTTCCTATAGTGTCATGCACATGAACACAGACAGACCCACACACACACACACACACACACACGTACAAGCACACACACTAACAAACGCGCACTGACACGCACACAGAAACACACTGACACTTGCACACACTTGCGTTTAGCCAAACCTTGACATAGATTAATGTAATTAGCTGTCAAATGGACCTTTCCAAAACTTATAGCAACGTCCTGTGCTTGGCTGAGAGGGAAGTGTACCTTCTGAAGCAGACATTTATTTTGTTTTCTTTAATCCAAACTGCTTTCAAGTGTTTTATCCCTGACCCTTCAATCACTCATGTCCTGTCTCAGATAGGCTTTTAAAAAGATTATTCTCTCTTCTTGTTGTTGACCAAAATGAACACATTAACACAACAACACTCACCATCTTAGTGACACACCACTGACCAATACCCTACTAATGTGTATGGTGTCCTGGTTGATTTAATAATGCGTGATGAAGTGCAATACTATTTAGTATTAAGTTAATACAATTTAGTTATTATTTAATTTTTGTTTTACTGGAATTCAAATGAGACAACAATATACAATGTTTGCAATACAATAATCATAATTGACAAATATATTTAGTAATAAACAGTATTTTAGGCTTTCACTCTTTTAAAACGACTTGTGGCAAACTAGACAAATGGCAAACAAGAACAAATTGTCTAACAGAAATAATAATGCATAATATTAATATATCACTTTGTTTGATACATTTTAAGGAGCACTGCATTGCCCTACTCATGCATGTTTATGTCTGTGTGTTAACCTACGTCTGCGTATGCCCATCTGTTTACGCATGATTCCGGTAATTGTATTCATTTATTAGTTTTTAGCTCTGTGCGTGTGTGTGTGTGTGTCTGTGTGTGCTTATACGTGCACATGTACAGGGCTATGAAAGAGTCCCAGAAGCATCTGTGTTTTGCAGTTTTGGGGTGTTTTTCTTAAGAGGGTGAATAATTACCCAGCTGCCAGCTCGAGAGAGAGAGAGGAGACAAACTCTGCCTAACTACAGACCTCTGCCAACCAGACAAGAAAAAAACCCCGCCAGAGACTGTTTCACCCCTACCCCTACCCCTCTTGCTCTGTCTCACTTTTGCTCTCTTTGTCTTTGTCTCTCTCTCTCACTCTCTCTCTGTCTCCATCCCTCTCTCACTCCCGTCTTTGACTTTCTCTCCCCCTTTTTGTAAATGTTCTTTCTGCACATTTTTCCATACCTGTTTGGTCCCTCTTTCTGTGCTCTCCGATGTGGGAATGAATGGCTAGAAAATACATTCTGTTAGGAGTGGAAATGATTAATATGCAGAGGTGCATTAATTCGTTCAGCGCATGAAGGGGCTGATTAATGGTTGATTAACAACAGGAGGAGAAAGAGGAGAAAGGGGTCCCAGAACCTGTCGCATGTTAGATGTATAACTCATTTCCAATAGGTTCCCCTCCTGTTTTTATTTCATGGATAGTCTGGTGTGTGTGGAGGGTTAAGATGTTTTCACTTGGAATATATTTCTCCTAATGGTGTAGAATTTTCCTGTCATAGATCTCACAGATGGACTAACAAAGTAATGGTCTCAAAAATGTCTCGGCTTAGATTCATACAATCCTCTGCTGATTTTCGGAGTTTCCCCAAACCTAGCTAATCTCGACCTATCAAAACTCAGGGTTGTTGGCCTAGTTTCCCATTGGTTGCCTACACCAAAGGCACACTTTCTATTGGCTATTTCTTTTAAAAGATAAGTGTTTTTTTATTTTTTTTGACCAAATTCTACTATTGAAGCTGAGCTTTAAAAAAAAAAATGCTTCAGACTGTTTACCCAGATAAATTTAAATTGAAACGGAATATTGCATGATTCTTTCTTTCTTCTTATTTTGTGTGTGTGTGTGTGTGTGTGTGTGTGTGTGTGTGTGTGTGTGTGTGTGTGTGTGTGTGTGTGTGTGTGTGTTTCACTCACTGACATAGCAAAGGTCCTGGGGACATGGTCACCCATATCCAGGTTCCCATTATGATGCAGTTCCTTTGTTTTGTAAACAATACGAACACACACACACACACACACACACACACACACACACACACACACACACACACACACACACACACACACACACACACACACACACACACACACACACACACACACACACACACAGAGATCAGTGACATTCTCCATGAATAATTTAGCACTTCGATCTGGAACTGGCCATGGGGGCAAAGGATAGTTTATGTGCATGTGTGTGATTATGCATACACAGAAGGGTTTTGTATTTCATTCAATAGTACAGTGAACTAAGGACTTGTGCTCTACTTTTGCTGTGCTGGCTAATGCTGCTGTATTCTTGACCTACAAGACTCTGTTTGATGTCTATTACTTTCTGCCTAAATATATTATTAGTGCAGAGGAGTTTATGGAACATTAATTAATTCATGAAACTATATCCAAGATGAAACTCGACTTCTATTATTACAATTAGTGCTCATTTTAGTTAATCTACGTGCGTGTATTTGTAGTGGAATCTATGGCACAAAGTATAGATTAACGAATCTGAAATCATCCTCAAAATCAACCAGGCTTGGTTCAATTTCAGACATCCCAATTTATTCTTGTTCAACGTGCCTCTTTTGTTCCGCTTTGTTTACATTCAGTACAGTCACTTCAGTAGCACAAACACCCACACAGCATCTGCCCGTGTACGTTAAGGCCCATTATGTGGGGACAGATAATCTGCCCGTTAACATGTGTTTTTATTGCTCACAGTGATCTTTTCATCTCTGGCTCTCCCTGTGTATTCACGCTGCTAGATGTATGTCGTGACAAAAGGGGCTCGCACATCTAAACACAACACCGACTCTGTTTGCTCTTTAGCCCCGGCCGTGACATTTACCATCAACGGCCCCCCTCCCCTCACCATGGCGACCGCCTCCAGTGTCACGTCGCTATTATCCTGCATCCCTAGAGTGTGTGTGTGTGTGTGTTTATGTGTTTGCGTGTATGCACACATGCATTGACAGGGTGTCTGTTGTGCAAATGCCTGCGTGTGTATGTGTGTGTGTTTGCGGTAATTATTTGTGTGTATTTGTATTTTAAGTGTCTGTCTTGGAATATATACCTGGGGACCTCTCTAGTAACTTGTATGAGTTAATGAGATGTGCTGTGTGTGTGGAAGTGAATATCTTTTACAGGAAGATTAATCAAACCCTGTTCCTTAGAGGAATCCAGGATGGAAAGAGGGATTAATAAAAGATAAAAGATCATCTCACATCTTCCACTGGCCCCAGGCATGGGACACTTTCCTAGTTATTTTTATAATGTGAAAACACATTTGTCGCTTAATGTTGTACATTTGAGAATGCATGGATTATTAATGCATTCTGCTGCATGGAGTCCATTTAGTAGAAGTTTTTCCAGTGCTCCAGAAATGTTTTGTTTTCTTCTCTTGCTTTTACTTCTACTTCTAATACTACTACTATTACTACCACTAGTTCTACTTCTACTTTTTCCGTCTTATTTTCCTCCATTTTATTTCGGTTCAGCTTCTACTTTTACCTCTTTGACTTGTACTCTTTTACTCTGACTCCAAAGTGTTCTCCCTCTGCTCCCTCTGTGTCCGCACAGCTTCGCAGTCTGAGCATCCTGGACCTGCGGCACATCTCGGAGCTCAACAATGAGACGGTGATGGAGGTGGTGAGGAAATGCCACAACCTTAGCTCACTCAACCTCTGCCTCAACTGGAGCATCAATGACAGGTACACACACACACACACACACACACACACACACACACACACACACACACACACACACACACACACACACACACACACACACACACACTGTAGTGTAATACTTCAAATGCCTTGCACATACTTTATAAAGTTCACGTTTATTATTGTAAGGCAGGACCTTAATTTGAGCTAATTTAAGGTAAAACCTGAACAAAGTCAAGTGTGCTTTAGCCCCCTAATAATGATCGAGAGTACTACGACATTGCTGATTGCTGAATACTCAATCATAGAATGCGCTTGAAAAAGGAACATTAAAATAATATGCATTTTATACAGCCCACACAAAACACTGGGAGAGAAGGGGCACGCAGCACCCTAAATGAAAAAGGTTGCAACAAGGTTCTCGAGAACTAAAGATATTTCTCTCGGTCTCTGGCTCTGCCCCACTCGCTCAATGTTCGGCCGTCACAGTGTCTTCCCCTGCCAGGACCACAGGGGGGTAGGGCCCTCTAGAGGGCTTGCATGTGAAGGCTAGTGTAAACCACATCTTTTTTTATTTATTGTCTAGTGGTTTATTCATATGTTTCTGTTTAATCTATTGATTTATGGCCGTGGCTATGACTTTTCAGCCGACTGCACTCCCATCCTGACTTATGAGTGTTAACAGAATATTGGATTCACCACGGTGCATAGCAACAATGGATGCAGGGATATCTGTGTGGGTGTGTGTGTGTGTGCTTACACACATGTGGATTATTGAGTTTACTGTTGCCATGTGCTATGGTAATACCATCCCAGCCTCTCTCTTCAATCAGAAGAAGCATGGAGTTTGGAGAATCCTCCGTGGAGTGCCTGGTGTTATCAACTTCTTGCTTTTATCGCGAATGCGAGCACACACTAACACACACACAGGTATCCACATAGACATGCCGCACACGCATACATTTTTCACATTGAATAGACACACACACACACAGGCAAACACACAGCACAGCATTGATTTTGAGACTGCATTGATATAGTAATGGTATTTACTCGGTATGTTTTGGGGTAGGAGGTGTATATGTGCTTCTCATTGGATTGATTTGGCTGTCTTGTAGAGTTATTGGATTAGAGTGCCAGTGTGTCTGTGTGTCTCTGTGCCACCATTATAATACAAAACCATATACACAAGCCCACTGGAGCTCCTCCATTCATCCATCCCGGTCCCAGGCAGACCACACCTCTCCCGGTCTGAGGTTGTCCAATGAGGAGCTCGTATCCCACCCTGTGGAGCAGTAGATTAGAGGAGCTTCACAATAGCGGCGGCATGACAGACAGATGAGAGACGTGGAGATTCAATCTATGGCTCATTCTCTTGCTCTCTGTTGCTCTCCTTCTACATCTTTCTCTCTTGTCTCATCACTCTTTCTCTCTCTACATCCGCCTTGCTCTGCCCCTTTTTTAAACTCTCTCTCTCTCTCTCGCTCTCTCTCTCTCTCTCTCTCTCTCTCTCTCTCTCTCTCTCTCTCTCTCTCTCTCTCTGCTGACTGGCTGCTCCCTATGCTGCCTACATGTTGGTACAGTCTAGGAAACGGCTGCTTTAATACCTCGCCACACGCACTGTGGTACCCAATGGAGAGGACGGCAGGGCAGCTGTAAGAACGCAGGAAGAGTAGAGGTTGGAACAGCGTGTGTGTGAGGGAGGTACTGCAGGAGCAGAGTGTTTTCCAAGGCAACAGTGTTGGAGAGGTGGGTGTGAAGGGGTATTGGTTAAGAGATGACATGCTGTAAACAGGTAGGGGAAATTACCCCTCATTTCCCAGATCAATTTGTCCCTCAACAAGGGGCTAGTGGAGTCAGCAAGCGCAGTGGGAGTTCAACAGCTCTGGCCGTTACTCTCGACATCAACTGTTCTCTTAGGTGAACTATTTGTCCCTTGGCCTCTTCCTCTTTCACGTTGGAACAATATTCCCTTTCACCCAGCCACCCGTAAGAAATAGCGCAAAAAACAGAATCTTGATGTTTAAAGTTGATGACCGAATTTGGACTTCCTATTGTTGATTGCGGCAGCTGGATGCCCATTTATGGTCATCATCATTTCTGGGGGGATAGCGGTAGTGATGTGTTCCTGGTGAATAACGTCAGCTATGTTATTTTCGGTATCTTCTCTTGGGATGATTGCTGTTGAAAGTGCGGTGTGAGATTCCCGAATCAAAGTGGAATACGGCAGAAAAGGGCAGCTCTCAGTTTCAGAACAAAGTGTAAAATGGAGGTTCAAAGATAGCACAAAAAGTGTTTTCATCTTCAACATCTTTCTATGTCACAGATTTCTTTGTTTTGTTTTTCACATTTATTGTTTAAATTATATATTTATTTGTTGCAAAACCATTATATTTCATACTCATGTCTGCTGGGGGTGGATTTAGTACTAAGTGAGTCATTTCTTTTATGGCTTTAAGTATTGTTGAAAATGGTAATATTTTACATCTCCTGGCACCTCTCTCTCTCTCCCGTTGTTTCTTTATCTCCCTACTTTCCCTTTTTTCAATAATTCATCTCTCATTTCAGGCAGCTTCAGTCAAATTGGGGACGTCCATTTCCACTCGCTCCCTTTAATCTTCGCTTCTTCTCCATGAACAAATCACAGCCCAGTTTGGCTCATCTACATTTGTTCTCTCTGCTCTCTATAAGAAACCCCACTGATGAGGCTTCTCTGACTTTCCCAACCTTGTTAATAACTCAGAACTATGGGACAATCTTTCTCCCTCCCTCCTCGAAAGACGTCTTGCACAAAGCACGCCGTATCGAAAATACTTGCTGTTTCGATCCAGGGCCTTGTGAGGAGTGGATCGCATGCTGAGGGGCTGCTTGCAGCTGCCTGTGCACCAGCCAGCTGGCGGTTGTATCGATGCTTGGAAAAGAGTTTAACCCCAGAGCCCTCCAATAATATAATGCATCATCGTGATCGATAATGTGTTGTACAGCCACTGGCTGCCTAACCCTGATTGGTTGCAGTGCAGGATGTGTGGAATGCAGACCATTACTTTTCATTTTCTCCTATTTACCCACGCTCTGTCTATCGGGTGGTGTCTTGTGGTTACAATACTCTCTGGCAGTTACTCATTTTGTACGAAAAAAACCAAGAAACAAATTGGTTTTGGCTTAAAGCTAAAGCTGGGGGTCTGATTATAGTGGTGTTACAGTGGGAGAGATCAGAAACCTGTGGGAGAGGTGTTGGACCCCTGCTGGGGGGTGGTTTAAGGTGTCAAATCGCAGAGTGTGACCACACTAGTACATCACCCCGTAGATTACCGTCCAGAGGACTGTTTTAACATTTCCTCTTGTGTTCTGCTGCTGGCCGATGTTTTCTAAATGCCATCCCAAATGTCAGCTGAGCATTAGCACGGGAGTGATGGACATTTGTCCTTGTCTAGTTCTAGGGTTTTTTTATTCTGCCGCTCGTGACATCTCATATCAAATCTTGAGGGCAGCTGCCCTCAGGCCTGTCCTTGTCTCCTACGTCCACACACACAGCAGGACGCTATGTCTTAATGCATCCCCATTTGTTCGGAGCGATAATAAAGGTGCCGCTTGAATAACATTTTGTTCGAATATCGACGTGTCACGATCAATGCGTTGCTAGAGCGAGCGCTTCACACAAAACCACAAAGTCACAAGGATCCCCTCTCCTGTTTATGTCCACTGGCAGACGGCAGGTGTCGGGGGCTGAGATATCCAAACACACACTCTATTGCTGAATGAACACAAACCAGACATGGCACACTCAGCACTCTGTACTTGCCGTCTACTAGACGAGACTACCCACTCTCACTCTTCCTCTTTCTCTTTCCCTCTCTGTCTGTCTCTCTCACTTTCTCTCTCCCTCTCCATCTTTCATCCTCCACCTTTCTCTCTCCAACACTCTCTATATCACTCTACCCTCTCTCACTCTCCATCTTACTCTCTAGGTATGTCTGTCTCACTCTCTCTCTCTCCCCCCCCCCCCCCCCCCCACTCTCTATCTCTCTCTCTCTCTCACTCTGTCTCTCTACCACGGCGCTAGCTTTCCGCCGCGCTGCCTCCCATACAGCTGTTGGGAGTCAGAGCGGGTCTCGACGCTGTGCTCAGCGCGGCGCGTAGATCAAAAACCTGGGGCTTTTCCCTTTATTTGCTCTGATTTGTCGGAGCAGATTCCGTTGTCAGCAGAGATTAAAGTCCTGCTTAGTAGAGTGAATGCACAAGAGACAGGAGGAGGTAGGGGGGAAAAAGCTATAGTGTTGCTTTGTGTGCAGAATCTGAAAGGAATGAAAGGTGCCAAGGCAGAAAGTAATAATGTCTGATGGCGAAGGAGTGATTAGTGAAGAAGGAGCCACACCTACACATAAAACAGATCTCTAGCCATTTAATGGCTTGTCTGTCATCACCGTGGGTTCCATTTATTTATTTTCTTGTTTTGCTTGATTACTTTCTTTCCGGTCTTCTCGTTTTTTTGTCTCTTGCCTTCGTCTTTTTCTTCCTCTTCTTCTTTTTTGTTTACACTCAATCTCACTCACTCCTGCCCCCCTTAACCTCCAACCACCCACGCCAAACTCGCGTTCTTTATTCCGTTTTTCTGCTTCTTCCTTGCCATCTCCACGGCGCTCTCGTCCATCCCTCTCGCTGCCTGCTCTCAATCACACGTGCGCAAACACTGAGGTGATTATTTCTGGCAGGCTGGGTGAAAATGTGTGCTCTGATAAACAGGCTGCCATGGTTATTAATTTTGAGTAATGGCGGCGTCAGACTCCAGCGCCTCGATCTGCATCGGCGATAGAGGCGACATTTGCGGCACTGCGCGGAGACGTATTGAAAGCGAACAGCTGGATCTGGGAGAGTACGGCAGCGGGAAGCCTGCCGGCACTACAGGCCAGCCACGCCTCAGCGTCTCCCGCTTTCCCTGAAAAGGCTGCCACTTGAACTCGTTTGTGTCATAATTTTATTCCATAATTTCTTTTATAAAATGTACAAAAAAATAATAATGTTAGTCACTACCTGATTCTTTATGGATCTTGGCGTTTTGGAATAGACATCATTTTAGAAAATACATTGTTTAGTTCTTTCTTTTATTCGTTCTTATTTTTGTTGAACTGTACATTCTTTCTGGGTAGTTTCCCCCCGTATGTTTCATGATCTGATTCTTTGTGGATCGCATTTCAAGGAAATGTCAATTTAACTTTGACTCCGTTTCAGGGAGAGGTCTGGGAGGAAGCAGAGTCGGTCTGGCTTCTTAATATCTTGCTCAAGGGCACAGCACAGTATGAGTTTGCTGACCCACGGGCTCTGAGTTAGGTCATCAAGTTAAAGAAACATCTCATTGGTGGTACATGTGCTGGTTCCTTATTGAGAAACTACTACCGTCTACATACTATGTATAGTAGTGTCCTACAGTAGAGAGGTTTTTAGTTTTAGTTTCAAATGATTAGTTATAATCATTCTAGAATTAGAACTGTATCTCTACGTTTGTTAGCCTCGTAGAAAAGGCACCCTAGTAACATTAGTACTTGGATTGCCCGGGGATTTGATTTTAGAAATACTGTCACTTGCTGTGCGAACAAAGATGGCCATTTGAAAAGTGTCTCATAAATGGTTTCTGAACATAATCCAGGGCTCTTGAACCATGGCAATAAATAACTGTCTCGTTTTCCTGCAATGACATCACTCCCTCGCTCTTATTAAATTTTCTATTGATATGTTCACAAGCTGTCCTGCTATTTCCAAGCAACGGCTGAAGATTTAACGCAATAATCAGTCTGGCAGATGATTAGGGGAGACATTTGAATTGATATAGAAGACATTAATATTTTTGGATTAGATTTAGCTGTGTTGTATCTACCCAAAGGGTATGTAGATATGTCCAGAACTAGAACAATGCGACCGAAACACTATGCAATCATATTCTTTTCTTTCTCAGCCCATTTCATCTTTCCGTTTTTAAGGGTGGGTAGTCTGTTCTCCAGTTTCCCATCCTTTTGTCTTAATCACTTTTTAAAATATTATTATTTGTCTTTTTAATATTCGGCTCAATATTTGTGTAATACAAAACTATTATTAAAAAAAATACACATTTGGTTCTTAGACATATTGATGCGTTTCTGTATTGAACACATTTGCTGTATATCACACACACCACAAAGAAACGGAACACACCCTTCATCCTCAGTTCCCTCATCTTCATCCTCATTATTCACCTCCATCCACCAACAGCTCTGTCATCAGGAGCATGTAATGAGATGGTTGTTCTAAGAACGATGAATAATTCACCCCATGTCAAATTGCACTTTAACAAGATCAGCATTTTCACTTTATTGCACAAATTAGCTCTCCATATTTGTCTCTGAAAGCCTTTGTGGCTATGCAGCGTTAGGGGCAGGCTCTGTAATCAGAACAAAAATGTCCTCACATTATTTTTGTTCATAAATAAAGTAGTGTTTGGATTCATTCAGATTAAACAGTGTAATACTGTAACCTGAAGTCTGTATAATTGTGGTGTGTGCGTAGTATATTACTGGAATGTGTGCTGGAATGTTGTGTGAACACAACAGAAGGACCTGAATTCAACCTGCATGTGTGAAAAGAGAACCATAAATGACTGATGGCATGGTGGTACACCTTATGATGCCTACAGGCCTTACTGGCACAGTGCACCACATCAGCCTACAAGTTTCTTAGCTCCGCCCATTGGTACCTTGCCCCAGATGGGCCAATCACACAGGAGAATCAGCAAAGAGACAGGGACGTCACATTAGTGAACGGAGACCCATGTGTGTAAAATCATACTTGGGTCTACAGTGTTCTACTAGCTGTATATGCAGGTTAGCAATCCCCGGAGGAACATGACAAGAATAACAACCACAAAGACTAGGAGAATACATATGGAGTTTTTTGATGAAGAATTTAACAAAGCAATGTCCAAAACATGTAACAGAAACAGATATCCCTCTATCAGAAGTTTCTCCCTCTCTCTCTGCGCTAAACCAATGAAAATGAAACGGATATCCCTCTATCAGAAGTCTCACCCTCTCTCTCACCAATAACGTCAATTTGGAGTGTCCTGTTCCAGGCTTTCCCTGTGAGATGAAAACACTTGCGAATGAGGGTCCTCCTACAAAGACTATGGGCCACGTGCTCAAGTGATTTGAGTCGCTCAAAATTTGAGCTTCTGCAGAGCAAGTAGGTAATGTTTTCACAAAGTGATGCTCTTCATGCAGTATCTGCTGGCTGGAAGACAATGCACCCTTGAGGGCCCTAAGGCAGAGAGTGTGACAATGTGGAGGACTAAGGCCATGGAGTGTCTGATGGTTCTTCTGTCAAGATGCCTGTCGCGTCTGTATTAGTCATTTAGTCGTTCAGCCTTTTTAGCGAACTGTCAACACAACCCTTCTTCTGAATTTTTTTACTGCGTGCTTCCATTAGATATTATATTCCTGCCAGCTTTTACCTTGCCACAGTAAATAAGCGATTCCCCAACACGCTCTCAACAGTATTAGGTATGCGTTTTAAAAACTAAAAATGCTATCCATTATCATCAGAATATCGCGTTGAATTATTTGTACGTGAAAAATGATAAATTACGTGCCTTGCTAGTAAGTAAGTGCTCTGCTGTAAATTTCCTTTGGTTTTATATCAAAGTCGGGTGGGCCACTTTTTTGTGAAATCCTTTAGGTATACGTTTTGTTTTTTTGGTGTGGTTTGTGGTTAAAGGTAGGGCACAGTATGGGGTGTGGCCTATCATGGTTACCCATAGTGAGGGTCGGACAGTTGCTGTTGTAATCTAAATGGTAAAGAGACCTTGGGGCCAGCCTGCCCTTGTTTCACACTACAAGGAAACCTGGCCTCTGGCCTCTGGTTGAATACCAAAGGTGCAGTTCTTACGTTGTATCTGTGTTCACGGTTACTTTAACAGCGATGTGTCAGGTGGATAAAAAAAAGAAACTGACTCTAAAGGATTGTACTGCCATCATTCCTTTGTCATCAAAGGGCCTGCATGGACGATTAGGAAACATAGTGTTGCTCGGGTCATCTCTTCGCTTTTAAGAGTGTTGTTCCATTGTTTCTTTGTTTCCTTGGATTCATGCTTTTCCGTTGTCTCATCCCTCTATTTGTATCCTTCCTATCGGGGTGCAAGCCTTTTATCTCACAACGATTCAACTTAAATTATCGACAAAACTAGTCAATGCAATTATGCAATCTGTCATTTTATCACTGATTATTTTGCTGCGATTCATTATGTAAATACGTATTCTGAATTATTAGCATACACACAATCAAAACAATGAGAAGCACACTACGTTTCCAGCTAATTTCTGTTTACATACCGTATTGTAAGTTTGAAATTGCAACTGTTATTATAATTGATTATAATCAATTTTGAACGTTCATCATGCATTGATGTGTTTTCACACCACATCCGCTCATCCCATCCCCGACTACCAACTGACGCAACAACTCCTTCTCCTCTTTCGTCCTTTCTTTCATTTACTTTCTTTCTGTCTGTCTCTGTCTGGCTTTCCTTCATTGTTTATTTCTTTCTTTCATAATTTCTCTCCTTCATTCTTTCTTCGTTTTGCTACATCCATCCGTCTGGATCCATTCTGTCTGTCTGACCTTCTGTCGGTCTGTTCGTCTGTCTGTCCATCATTTCCTTCCTTCTTTCATAATTTCTCTCCTTCATTCTTTCTTCCTTTTGCGCCGTCCGTCTCCCACACCTCCTCCTTCCGAGATGATTTAGCTCCATCCCGCGTCGCCACGGCCCGCGGGAGAGCGCTGGGAGCAGCAGAGGAAGTGTGCCACACAGGGCCAGCAGAGCGGGGTTTAATGAAGCCAGCCTAAATTAATTTACTGCCTTTCCGTTCAGGCGCCGCCTGGGTCCTATGCGGACAGCAGCTGGGTCCCCCAGCCACCGGATCAGCTGCTCCCTGCAGGTCGCGCTATACCTGTTTGTCTGACGGCGCTGTAATTAGCTTCCATTGTTTAGAGGCCTAATTGTGCATCAAGAGTTTGTGTTCTTGTTAAGAGGGACTCTGAGCGCTGGAACACTTTTATGCTAATGTAGAGCAAGGCTCTGATTAATAATGTCATTGGTGGTTTTTCGGTGGTGAAGAGGAAGAAAAAAGGAGGGTGGTCATTTTTTAGTTGAAGGAGAAGAAAGGGAATTATACGTATCACGGCAGGGGGGAGATACCCAGGGGGGCTGCTGGAACGTTGCGGGTGTGTGTGGGTGTTTGTGTCTGTGCATGCGCACACACACCTGTGTGTGTGTGTGTGCGTGCGTGCGTGTGTACTTGTGTCTGTCTATTTGTGTGTGTGTGTTTTTTGTGTAATTTAGTATATAAGTCTCCAGAGATAAGCGTGGAAAAAGGTTTAATGCTGCATGGCTGATTTACTATTTCAAATTGGTATTTTAAACAGTGCTCCCCGACGGGAGTTGAATCAGGGATTTAATTGGAGTTATTAGCAGCCATTGTTGTTCACCAGGTGTACATTAGAGACTCCAGGGAATCAACAGACTGCTGACTGTCACAGCTCCTCTATGCATTGGTGTATGTGTGTCACATCGCACGTGTGTGTCGGCTGTTTTGGTGTGTAGCTTGGTCATTTCTTGTGTGCAAGTTTTGGCCTGTATCCATCTCTCTTCTGAATGTAACTTTGTTTAACTATATTATTGTGGTTGTACTTCAGTGAATTAGGCTATAGTAGTAGCACTGGTTGTAGCATACAGCTCATAGTTTGAGACCGACTTTTGCCTGTCACACATTTAGACAGACAAACACACACACACACACACACACACACACACACACACACACACACACACACACACACACACACACACACACACACACTCAGTCACATTGGCTGAGGCCACCAGTTCCTTCTCTCTCACTCTTGCTCTCTCTTGCCCAGGATGTAGCATATGGTCTCATGATTTGAGACACCATCTGAATCTGTGATTTAATGTTGGGCTGGAACATAATGATGCATAGAGACCCTTGAGATACCTCATGTTACTCTCTGGAAGAAGCCATCGTTTCCCCTTAAAACTTTATGCCGTTTCATTTTGGTCCCAAACCACTTTGGCGCTGAGAAGTCCCCCGATTTCTTCAATGACTTGTTCAAGAGGTGTGTGTATGTGTGTGTGCGTGTGTGCACATCTGCACAATATTTATAGTCACCATACGTCTAATGCTTACTGTATCGCCTTATGTTCTACCGTTATGCATGTGTGCGATCGCTTTTCTATGCTAATATACACACATAATACATTCATTGGGATTCATTTTCCCCATATAATTCAGCAACAGACCGCATATGGTTGCAAAACCCATTCAGATAATTGCTTGCTGTGCCTGGTGTTTGGTGCGGCCTCTGCTGTGGTGGACAGGGCTTGGCTTCCCTGACCAAACACTACCTTGTGCTGCAGTGCAGCTGTTGTGATCCTCTATTGATTCCTGCATTGAGTAATAGTCTTTTTGTTTACCCCTTCAGAGAAGATGGAGGGCAGGGCTCCAGGTATTCAAGAGTTGGTAGGCGTTCACCAGGCCATTTGTCAATACCCACTATGCTATGGGGACGTCATTAAAAGTGCTTGCTAAAGACGTCCTTTCAAGTGAATTCCTGGAAAGTTGTTTTTATTACTACCTTTCATTCACTTCATTGATGTTGTGACATTTGGTTTAGATAGGACCCAGTGAAATGCATCCTTAGTATTTTGAGTAACATGTGAAACATCCTCATATCTGACATTCTTGGAGTTTTGTTCACGTCCTCTTTGGAAACAGACAGGTTGTTCACAACGATACATTTCATACCTGAGGACCCGGGCTCATGTATGTTATAGATGAAGGATATGCAAAAGTAATATGGACTGCATTGAGACAATGATCAAATCTAGTGTTAACTCGACAAAGTGTTTCATTTGACGCTTCACTGATTAATAGAGATGGGAAATCAATGATGGGAACTTGTTCGAACAAGAAGTTGGTCGGAGCAAATAACGTTTCAGACGGTTTGAGCTCGCGGCTCGTCGAAATGCCAACGTTGTCATTTCCTTTTTTACTTTCATTTTTTGTTCCCCCCCCCCCAACCACCACCACGTCCTAGCCCACTCCCCCCAGCCTCCCAGACCGGTGCTCTTAGGGGTCCTCATCCATTAGCCACTAAGCCTTACTCAGATGGCCTGGCTGTACAGTGCTGCTCCCCTATCACCGCAGGTAGCGGCGCTCCTCAAAGCCCGGTCTATTCAGCTCACGCCTCCGCCCTTCAGACACTGGTAATAACTATTTGCTCAGACTTATACATTCTCTCACCCCCCGCCTCCTACCCTTCCTCCTCCACCTTTTTTGGTTGTTATTCACTGGACGGCACTTGCCATCAACTGTCCTCTTGCATCTTTGATTTATTCCCCATTCACTATCTTCCACTTTCTCTGCATACTTTCTCTTTTACTTCTCTCCTTGGTTCCTATATGCTCCGTTCTTGGACCCTTTTTCCTCGGTTCGCGCTTCCCGACTTTTTGTCAGAGTGATCACTATTTAAACTCCCCTCTGCTCCAGGCCTGTGTCCCGGCCCTTAGAAGCCAAAGACTATTAAAGAGGGTCTCTAGAGCTTAGTGTGTGTGTGTGTGTGTGTGTGTGTGTGTGTGTGTGTGTGTGTGTGTGTGTGTGTGACATCTTTTTTTATTTCACTTTGAAAGGGAAACTGCGTGTGGCTGCATGCGCATGTGGGTAAGTGAATGTGTGTGTGTGTGTGTGTGTGTGTGTGTATGTATGTCTTGTGTATTTGCATCAGGGTAGGGAGTACTTTCTGTTTCCTCTGCTGCATCTTCAATAAGAGTGGGAACTCTGGTGGGAAATCTATTGGCAGCAGATTCAGAAGATTACGGAAATTCAGCCTTGCGGGAGGCAGTAAAAAAGGTGGGGAAAATAAGGGCTTGATATCACCCGAGGAGGGTAAAAAAAAAATGAATAAAGAGTGTGGTTTCGATCTTTTGACCTTGTGGTATGAAGCTTTGCCTCCCTCGCTCTTTTGGCTTAGCCAGATGGGAAAACCAGTCAAGCGGTTGCTGTAACACACAGCAATGTGCACGTATGCACAGAAATGCAGTCAAATGGGCCCTGTTCTCTCTGCAGACCACACACAAACACCATATGAACATGGATAAATGCATGGCCACAGGTCAGAAATAAGGCCCATACTGAGAACAGCTCCATGGTTCTTTTTTATTATTAAAAATGTGTCAGTAATAATAGTATTTTGTCATTTGAAATGTTGCGATTAGGGTAAAATAAAAACTCATTACGGTGTTCTCATTGCAGGTGTACAGTTCCACCTTCTTGATTTGCAATACTTAAACTGCATGGTGGCCCAATACCCATGAGAGAACACCAGATGGAAATACCTTTGGACCATGACAAATCTACCGCAAGGTGCAAGGTTCAGATGTGAAAAGATCGGCAGATAAAGTACTTGGAAGACGTATTGCATAACCAGCTGGTGGGAAACAGGAAATGCTGTGCCCAGAATCAGCACAGAGAGAAATGTAGTCATAACCTTACTTGGTCCAAAATGGAGATCAAATAAGTGTCAAACTTTGCTGTGGTTGGACCCATCTAGTTATATCTCCATATGGCAGAGTAAGGACAGAGCAGGGCTCTTACACTGCAACAGCTTCAGGTGTTCAATAGAAGAGAAACAAAACATCCAAAATAACATATTCAACTACAAAGGGTTTCCTATGGCTGTGGATCAAGTGTATCAAACGAGATACGTTTTACCCAAATGGTACAAGAATTATGTTGTTTTGCTCTAGAAAGGTCTTTCTGTCAAACTTTATAATGAACAGAGACAATGCAAACATACACTTTTATATTTTCCTGAATATTTTTAGAAAGCATATTGATAATAGTTTCAGAGCCATCAATCTCAAAATATGATACGGTTTGCTTTATTGTCATACTTTTGGTTATCCTCCTGATCTGCCAGAAGGAAGTGGTGGTGGTGGGGGTGTTGCTGCTGGGATATAGACAACGACCGAGAGCGCCAGAGCTGTTTCATTAGCCGATTGAAGGAGCTGTAATGTGAAGGCCAGTTGAGATGGCTACTTAACTCTGATAGGCCATTAGCTATTCATCCCTGCTGGCCTATTCATGCTAGGTATGGAAAACGCAATCATGCAAATCACGCTTCTATCAAAGCCTTTCATAAAGAAGTAAATGCTGACGGCAGGCTTTCGGGGTGCGGTTAAGGAGGTGTAGAAGGCTGGAAGAGGGAGGGGGTCTGGTGAGGGGTCTAGGGAAAACGGCTGAGGCATGGTTAGGCAGGATGTGCTAAAGGTTAAGTCGGTACTGTTAGCTAAAGTGACTGAGATATTGTCACATGTGCTGCCAGACCCTGGGGTTAGCTTAAATGTGTTTTATTCTCTCCTTGTTTTCTCTCTCAATTGCATGATCTCCTCCACCTTCTCCACCATGTCTTCTTTGACATGTCACAGTGAGTGAGAGTGACTTGGTAGTGTGTTAGCTGTTAGATAAATTCTCACAGCTTCCTCATGTTTGAAGTTTTGCATGATATATGGTTAGACCACACGCAAAACAAGGATTTCTCTACAATAAATGTGATATATTTAGGCTTTGAAAACTAGTTGAAAGGCAATCCTCATATAAGAGTATAGTGTGAGAAATCAAATATAAACCAATTTGAAAACCTTTTATTAAAATTGTATTGTATAATACATGTGCTTCTTTTTCTAAACATCGTAAATATTGCGTGGAAGCGGATGAATGATGATCAGTCCTTTCTGGTGTGTATGAACCTGCTTTGGTTTAATTTGTCCCACACACAAACAAATATTGGGAGTATTAAGCATCAAATAGACTGCTTTCATCCTTTTCACGTTGCACATTACGGCGCTTTCTGTGTACACAGCAGATGGGATATCGCTGTTCTGCCTGATTCGTCACTCAGAGCAATTGAACCTGACAGTGAGTTTCCCAAAAATACTTTTATAGCTCCTCATAAAAAACTCCATCAGGCCTCAAAATAGGGGATTAGCATATTCACCTCGCACTGGCTGACGGTGCAGTGCGCTTGAAATTAGTTAGCCTCTAACTGGACACCATTTTATTAGGGAGAGAGAGACAGACAGACAGAGAGAGACAGTGACTGGGCAAGGAGTGAGATGGATGTCTCTTTTGCCACCTCGTGAAATATGTAATACATCTTCATTTTAACGGGCATTGTAAATGTCAGGGTGCAGATCTTCTCTTAATGAAAAGATCACCCGGCGTCCAAAGTTTGACAAATGCATTTTAGTTTAGTCCCAAAACTGGGGAGTTATCTCCCCAGACCCAGCTGCTTGATTAGAGACACAGACACTCCCACCCTGTATTAGGGGGCACAGTTGAAAAGCTACGCATTCATAACCTGCTTCTCCTAGGCATTGTTTTTTTCATAATTTGCCCGTGACTGGTGTGTTATTTTGTTTTCCGAGTTGTACACCATGGAAAACCTAGACCCATTTGATGATTCTTTTCTTTTTAAGATGACCGATCAGACAATCCTGTGTACAATGCTTAATGACCTTTGATGGGTATATAACATCCGCTCACATAACTCATGACAAAATGTACAGTTTTATGACCAGGCATTTAAAATTATTTATCAGCAGGTTTGTCTGGCCCTAAGGGGCCATAAGAGGGCGTGGGGGGGGGGGGGGGGATGGAGCTCTGCAATCACCGCTTCCATGGCCTGATGTTAACATACAACTGTAAATTTGTTACCTCAAACCTTCTCCACATTGCTTTACACCGGCTGTTTTAAATGCACGTCTGCCCAGCACGGAGGCCGCTTCCCAGGCCGTAACTCAGAACAATCCCACACGCACCAGGATCTGAAATATAACAGATGCCGTTGCATCACCGTTTGGCATGCCGCTTACCCACTGTACTGTGTGGGTTGGCTGACCCTGAACATTGGGGAGGGGGAATGCCAATGTGTGGTGATTTAATGGGCCTAATCAATTGTTATATTGTTACATGCCGCTGTGACTTCTTCATACACTGAGGGAGAGTGAATACTTTTTAAACAGAAAGTCACTTGAAAAGAAAACAGCAATAGCATTTAGTTTCTGTTACTGACTTACTTGGGAACAAAATGGTTGCTATCACAAATCATGACAACAGTGCTCCCAAAAGCAGGCGTGTTAAATGTTTTTAGATAACTTGGTGGTGTATCGTCCAAGTCTCAGATATTCACTCATGTACTCAGTAGTCCCAACCCATTGTATTTTTGTGGACATATTTCTTAATTACCCTTTCGCTGAATTGTATCAATCAACAAGCCATGGGCAGTTAGTGTGTTTAAGTTAAACGATAAAAACCTTATTGGTTGTAGGCACTTATGACCCCACTGGTATGGGGTCAAAAGTGCAAAGGAAAGAGCAGAATTTGCAACCAAAATATTTTACTTCGCAACCAAAAACGTTCGCTTCGCAAACACACAGAAAATGTCACAGAGATCAAACCATTACAGGGAAATGCATCCAGAATTGGACGTTCTTTTTTCTTCTCAAAAACGTTTAAAGCTATTGTCTGTGTTTGTTTTAAATATAATTATTTTTAATTGTAATGCATATCGTTTTGATCTCGATTATGTAATATTTGATTGCAACACATTTATTTGGCCTCTTCAAACTTTTCAACCTTGTTGTTGTTCTCAGAATCATTATTTTGGTTTGTAATGTGTAAAAGCGTTTCGCTCTCGACAAAAGGACACAAATCTTACCCTCATAGGATGGCCCAAAGGCAAAAGAAATGGCACCATTAGACAGCCTGACAAAAGGGGGGAAATGCAGCCGAATTCGAAGGTGTTTTTGTGTTCAAATGCATTTCCTTTGCTCTCAAAACTTTCAAAGCAATTATTTTTGTTTGAATTATAATTATTTCTGATTGGAATGCATAAGGTTTGATCTGTATTATATATATATAAAAAAAAGAAAGAATCTGTTAAAACCTTAAAAACTTTTGTTTTCAGAATAATTACTTTTGTTTGCAATGCAAAACGATTTGCACTCCACATAAAGACACAAATCTACCTCCGTAGTTCAATAGGCTTAAAAATTTCATGTATAGAATAGAATATCATAAATCTTAATTTGACCGCATTTATTTAGCGCTTTTCTAACCAGTGGCCACTCAAAGCACTTAACAATATTGCCTTACATTCACACATTTATACACAAATTCACACACCGACGGCAGTGTCAATCATGCAAGGCACGCAAGGCAACAGCCAGCTCGTCGGGAGAAGTTAGGGTTAGGTGTCCTGCTTAGGGACACCTCGACACTCCGCTAGGAGGAGCCGGGGATCGAACTAACAACCTTCCGGTTGCCAGTCAACCTGCTCTACCTCCTGCGCTACATGCCGCCATCATCAAAATATTTTTGGATTACATTTTATTATAATAAAATAAAAATAAAAAATAAAGTTTTTTTTGAAAATACATAGGAAAGTCAATCTGACTGACTTCCATCATGGGCATCCATGAAATATGTAAGTCCTTCCAACAATAAGTGGTGATTTTTTATGCTAGATTGGGACGAGCAGTGAAGCGGTAACTGGCCCTGTGTGGCGGTGGTAAGGTTAGCCAGGGCCCGTGGATAGAGCACAGATACTGGCACAGTCTTCTCTCCCAGTCCTTCTGGGAAGCTTGTCCCTACGCTATTCTTACCAGGGTTTTATGCTAACTTCCCTCAGGGACAGCAATTTATCCCTAAAAGCTCTATGATATGGAGGACTATTAGTGAGTATACTTTCACAAATTGTCCACTGAGAGATATGTGTGTGTGTGTGTGTGTGTGTGTGTGTGAGTGTGAGTGTGAGTGTGAGTGTGAGAGAGAGATAGTTTGAACCATGCACAGTTACTCACTGAATCAACACACCTTTTGTTAATTGTTTTTCATTTCATATTTGGCTGTACTGTTTGTAATACATTACGTACAGTACATACATTCACATTTTTCATCTCTGTGGTCTGTCCATCTGTCTGTCAATCTGTCTTAATTCCAGGCTGTCCATTCATAGTTGGGAGAATTTACGTGATGTGAATAATGGATGAGGTCTTAATTGAGTAGCTCTTTGTTCACGGCTATATTGCACAGGTATAAATACCTCCAGTCTCCGGAATCAATGCATGCAACTATTAGAACACAAGAGAAATCGAGGCTGTTTTCAGGGGTGTACCATTACAACTGTTTTGTCATCGATTTCAGGACAAGGGGAAATACAAAAGTTGTTTTTAACAATTTGCAGGCATTCCTCACAACCAGAAAGACACAATTAGCTGAACAAAGATTTACTGTGAGTGTTACAGATTTTTGTTTAATGTATTTAATTTTTCAGCACTTTAAAGTATAACCATATAATTCACATTTCAATTTGATATTTGGAAATAATTTAAGGGTGCTAATAGTATATATAGCTTTCATTACTTATTTTAGTTTCAAATGTACCCTACATTCTGCTTCTTTCCAGCAATCCATCCGCTTTCTCTCCAGAAGGAGAGAGAGAGATGTGATGGGGGGGGGGGGGGGGGGGGGGGTAGAACATAAAAATATGGTGAATGAGAGGGAGGGGGATGCGAGGGAAAGAGGCTTAACTAATGCCTTGATTGCTAATGGCTTTATTGGAATGATACCAGTTATTAATTATTCGCTTCCTCTATAAGAGGCGAGCAGTGGGTAAAACAGCAAGGTTGAGTGAAGGCAGGAGACCAGCTGCAATCTGTAACATGCTGTCTCCAGTAATAGCCCGAGGACAGCTCTAACTGATCACTGGATGTCTGTTTGCTAATGTAAAGAGATCTGTGTGTGTGTGTGTGTGTGTGTGTGTGTGTGTGTGTGTGTGTGTGTGTGTGTGTGAATTCAAGTCTATGCACAAGCACACACTCTCACAAAATGAATAGGCCCCTTGATGTGCCCTGGAGTGTGTTGGTGCGAGCCTGGCTGCGCTGCGGTCGTAACGGCGGTATGCGTGAGTCCATGCATGCGGTTGGCCACTAGCCGTGCCTGGCGTCGTCAGTTCTTCTTCCCTGGGCGTTAATTGTAGACATGGATGACCATGGATGTTCTTGCTCTAAACCCCAGCTATCCTTACTTCTTTCCTACTCCGCTTGGAATCAGAGCAGGCGGCCGTGGACTCCCAGAGCGTCGGTAGTCCCTCGCTTCCTTCAGAGAGCCAGGAAACATGACTGGGAGTAGGTCCGAGTGGGTGTGGTTCTGGGTGCTGCTACTAGGGTGCCGCGGGCACAAGAATCCAAATATATATCACTGTAATGTAATGTGGTATATATATTTTTGTATTTCAGTGTATATATTTGTATATGTCAAAATGTTGCTTTCATTCTTAAGCCAAACTCTTTCACACACGCGCACACACGCACACACATGCGTATCCTGAAATGTAGCGAACAGTTCAGCAATTCACCAATTCCTTACTAAAGCTGTGGCCCCGATCTTTCCCCTGTAATTCAGAGCAGACTCTCCTCTCTTTGTGTAGAATTGGCTCCACGGCGCACCGTGGATCGCAACCAAACCACGGAGTAGAAGGCCCAGAATTGATGTGCATCTGCTGAATCGGTGCACTCTTCCCAAAGTCGTTGTGGAGGTAGAAGGCTTTTTCAGGGAATAAGAGGAGATGGTGGGAGCGGATGGAGGGAATAGAGTGATTGACACTTTCAGGCATATGGCATTCCCTTTTTTTTATTTTTACCTCTGGCAGATCGTAGTGAGAGAGGGAGAAGTCAAGAGAGAGCGTGCGCATGTGCGAAAGAGAGGGGTGTGTGTGTGTGTGTGTGTGTGCCCTTGCTTACGTGTGTTGCTGCTAAAGCTGCAAGTGCTCTGAATACAGTTTTACCTCTTTCCACCAGCAATTAACACTTCAGACAGATGGGGGAAAAAAATGGCAACGTTTGAAAACAAAACACTGTTGAGAGACGATTAAGACTGAAAGACAGGCTCAGTCAATTGGATACAGAGTCATGAGTTGCAGGTTTTGTTAATAGTATGATTTTTGTTACCTTTTGCTGTTTACAAGGAGGGCACCTCACCTTGGTGCAACATTTAAATGCATGTCACAATGTTCCATTCTCAACAATATAAAAGCAATTAGGACAAACATATCTTTCACTTTTATTAATTTGACAGACCAAAAACAATATATAAATAGGTATTATTTGACGTATTACACCAAAACATCTCCTCAATCTCAACAGACATAATAATACTACAATGACATTATTCTGTTCAAATCTTACAACACACAACAATAACGACACCAGCATTGGGTTAGAACAAAAAATCCAACGGCAAAAAAATGGCGTGTCTGCTAAACTAAGACGTAAGATCCAATACACAATCCTGGCCCACCTCAAGGCCATCGCTGAATCGAGTTGTCTACTGTCTACGAAAAGGCATAAGAAACGGTTTTAAAGGTTTGCATTCGGGGGAGAGACCCTCAGAGAGCTCTGTGTGAGCCCTTCATCAATTCTAATTGTAGCTGCATTAGGTACCATGAGGAATCCCTTTCTACTGCCACGAACGTTGAGTCGGAGGCTGTCTGCATATAAAGATGGAGTGTCAAACGCAGGGTGTGCGGACAGAGCACATAGTTGCTGCCAGAGGACCTTGTTAGGCTAATGATCTCATTCATAACCGAGACGAAGACTTATCAAGAGTACAACACACACACACACACACACACACACACACACACACACACACACACACACACACACACACACACACACACACACACACACACACGGTAATCCCCCATTGGGTTTGATGTGTGCTAGAACCCGAAATAACGAAAGAAGCAAGAAAAGGGAAGAAGGATTGTGTTTGTATGTTTGTTTTTATTTTTGGATGGATGGATGCATCCTCTTAGCACTGCCCAAGGGGGGCCAAGGACATGGTTAATTAAAATACCCTCTCTCTTTCTTTCTCTCTCTCTCGATGTCTGTGGGACTCAATTTTGATAGTGTGTGTGTGTGTGTGTGTGTGGGGGGGGGGGGGGGGGCAGATTCCTATCCTATTTGTCAAGTTGTTTGATGTTACGTTACGAGGCCTTGGAGATTTGTCGGGCCACAAAAGGACCCTCGTCTGCAGCCAATGGGATCAAAGCCACCAGACTTGAGTCAGCCCCAAGTCACAGACACACACTGTCTGAGTAGGGCTGGATTTGTGTGTGTCAGTCTGCGTGCGTGTGGATTGATGCATAATTAGGTGATCAAATGTATGGGTTGAGATCCCCTTTGTGTACAGATTTGAGTGTTTGAGAAGTGTGTTTCGGAGCGAACTCTTGATGATGTCTGACATTGCTCTGTTGAATACACCGCGGCACTTTTGACAGACACGACAGACCGTGTTTGGAATTTATGTGTGATTGTCCCTCGTCGTCTAAGCGGGGAACAATGTTGAACTAGCAGGAGGGGAACTCAAAACCCTTCCGATGTTAGATTGATACTTCAAAAGGTCTCCCGTCAGACATGTCACCGGCAAAGTTTGGAGTCTATCTTGGTGATGTGTCTAGTTGCCGTGTGAAACATGATCCTCCATCAAGAGATGTCACTGAGATGTCTCGATGGGAAGAGTAGCATTCAAATCAAATATTAAAAATGTCTTTTAAACAAATAAAGAAAACTCAATGAAGACCTAACAAATGTAAAGTCTTGTGTGAAAAGGAAACTGCTGTTATTGACAGTTTCTACCTTTGACACAATGATTATTCATCCCAAGGATAATAGGTTCATGTTGCATTTGTCTAGTAAACAACCATGCAATAAATGAATTAAAGAAACAACGATTGCATTACTTATTCTACATTTGCAATCCCACATTTCTAAATGGAAGGGACACTTTCTTTGCCCAGTATCTCATAATTGCTATCGCTGATCAAACACTTTATAAGCAATCTCTTCTACCATTGGAAAGTTAACCTTGGGCTGATCCGTTACGCTGAACCGTTTCCCCTCTTACACCCTGGTATTAGAAACAGACCTACTGACAACTAAGGTCAAATTCTGTTGAGATTTAAAACGACCGTATTAAGGTTGATATATCTAGAAAAACACGGAACGCAGTAGTAACAGAGTGTAGGTCTGTAGGTTCAGGCTAAAACATCAGCTGTCCGAAAACATCAGTTTCTAGCTAATTATTTGGAGCCCTCTGATTCACCGCTTGTGGTCCCAGCGACTTCTGTGGTTGCATGACAGCCGCGTGTCCGAGCCCAGTGTCTTGTTGTGTTGTCTCTATATACGTCTTCCTGACGGAGACAAGCTCATTAGATCTGACTTTTTCTGGAAGAGAGACTCAACTCCTTCTCTTACTGATCTGACGCATGCTCGCACGCACGCTCGCGCACACACAAACACGCACGCACACAACCACACTTACACAGACAACAGACCCAGAGTGTAAGACCACTTGACCTTGGTTGCTATGACAGCAACAGTAATGGCTGCGCTGAGGTGTCAGCGTGTGTCTCTTTGACGAGTCCCGAAGGCACCCCCGTTTAAGCCAACCCATGCTCAATGTGTGTGTGTGTGTGTGTGTGTGTGTGTGTGTGTGTGTGTGTGTGTGTGTAATGATGATTAATGCCTCTGTTTTGAAAGCCAACAGAGAATCTTTCTGTTTGCTTCTCCGTGCTTGCGTGTGTGCATGTGTGTGTGTGAGAGACGTTTGCCTTGTGTATGTGTGCTGCTGAGTATGGCGCGTGGCGCTCCGGGTCTGGCGCTGCGTGGAGTCTGCCACGGCCTCTGTGTGTGTGTTTGTGAATCTGTGTGTGTGTGTGTGTGTGTGCCTCAGTAGTTTTCATGCCTCATAGCTGCCTAGCTGTCATCTGTATGGATGCTCTCCATGCTTCTGACAGCTGAAACCCAGTCCCTGTAGATCGTCATCCTCGATCGTGTGTGTGTGTGTGGAACTGTGTACATGTGTGTATTTGCAAATGTGCGTGTGTGTGTGTCTTGATTTATTTGGAAATTTGATTAATTTGATGCACTTTACTAGTCTACTTCATGTTGTCCAGTGTCATCTTGTTCCTGGACAACAGGCCTCGTTGACACACAGGGTCGTTTGAGTTTAGAACATGTCTTTGGTTGTTGTGATGTGGTTTTTTTCCATCTTTGAGCAAAACAGAAATTAGGAAGACACTCAGAGCCTTCTCTAATTGCTGCTCTCCACCTCGCAGTAAATACGCCCTTGGTTCTGAAAGATTTTCTCATTATTGCATTGTCATGTCACAATGTGGCAAACCACAGAGCAAGAAAATTATTCAATTTTATCTCTTCACCATTACACAGTATTACCAATCAACGTATTTCAACTTTAATTTGTTGTTGTTGTGATTTTGCAACAATGTATTTGTGTGATTATATTTTTGTTAATAGATACTAGATTTAACTCATGTTTTTCATCTTGCATCATTTTACTTTGTTGCTGAAAACTTGGTATTGTTCCGTTCAAATCCAATCTTTCATTAATAAGCTGGCTATGTAATCAGTTAGGTGATTGAGTTATGAAAGGTGCTTAGAATGATTTTTTTTACTTCTTAACCGGTCAAAATTGTGTTTACTCAAATGAAAAAGCTGTGATTTTCCATCACTGAATTATTTTTATTTTTATCATTATATTATTCATTTATACTTTAATATTGGTTAAGGACTTTTTATATTGTGCATTATTTGACTCGTTTTTTTTCTTAATGACCTTTAATAATTCCACTCATTTTAAATTCACTTTAATCTTTCTAGTTTTTTTTGCCATGCATTGAATTCGGTATTCACATCCAGATTATGAAATTATTATAGGCTGACATTTTCCTACATGCAGTAATTAGTTTGCTTAGTCTAAAACACTGTAAACAATTAAATAAAGCATTATTGGATTTCCAAATAACCATTTGATAAATTCACTGGGCTCCTAGGTAATTTGCTTATTATGGTTGCTAAGCAATTAAAGATCCACCCAGTTCTGTATAGATAGGATCTAAGGATGGATTATTCTTTTTAATTTAATTGTGTAAATATGTTATATCTAATCATCACGCCTTGTGTTTGTCTTACATGTTGCTGTCAATGTTGCCGGTTTGACCACTCAAGGTAATAACAATAACCTTTCCAGGTTTTTTTCAAGGCACTGTTAGATATTATCAGGTTGAGTATTATTTCTATGCCACAATTCATACAAAAACACAAACCGGGAATTGTTTTCGGCAGACAACAATTCCTCCGTTTTCTGATTCTATTATTTAGACAAATCCGGAACCTTTCCTCTTTATGCACCGCATCTCTTTGCCTGTTCCAACCGTGGCTGTGTAAGGGTTTAATTCTAATTCCTCTCTTCTATCTGTTGGCCACACATAAGTTTAACAGCTTAACTCGGATCAAACATTGTGCCAGATTTGGCTAAACATCTTTTTATTTTTAGTTCAAGTTTTTCTGTAAATGTTTGGCCTAATAATCACAACCTGTGGACAGACACACACACACACACACACGCGTGCACACACGCACACATACCCACGCACACACGCATGCACGTGCACACTTACACACACACCTCTGGTTTTGCCTCAGCCAGCCTATGTCAGTCCACTCGTAGCTATCAGGGTCACACAGTGCTCCGTTCTGGTGTGAGGCTGATGCCATATCCCCGTTGGTCCAGACCGCAGCCAACCACCCTACATCCCATCAGTAGGCAGTAGTCACCGTTCCTGGCCTGAGGAGAGCTGGCCTCCTGCTGTACCTGGCCACAGCACATGCCAAACATGACTGGAAATTGACAGGCATGCCAGGTATTTCAGCTTGAGGGGGTTACCTGTGTGTGTGTGTGTGTGTGTGTGTGTGTGTGTGTGTGTGTGTGAATGTGTTTGTCTGTCCACACTTGGGCTTGTGTATGTATGTAAGGGTGTACAGGTATGTGTGTGTGTTTGTTGTATTTCCAGTCAGTACTCAGGTGGGTCATAGCAAAGTTGCACGCTAGCACTGCTGTGGCAGATTTTCCCAGAGTGCAGTTCACCTTAGGAGTTAATGCGATTAGTGGGCAGAGAGTAGGGAGATATGTTTACAGAGCATAGAGAAGAACATCAAACATTGAACGACAGGATTATCAAAAATATGACACAACAACAAAGTCCACCAAAAAATTCCCTGCAAGCTAGCGCTCCAACGAGGAACTGGTTAGATGATTTGTGATGGTAAAGGAGTGGTGCAATCATAGTATTGTTATATTTCCTAATGTCTTGTTTCCTCTTGATATTGACCCTCTACTGTCAATCTGTCTGATACTCACTCCCTCACTCACTTTAGCAGGGGCATAAGAGGAGTGCCATGGTATTTTTATAGAGTACATGCTATATTCGCTACACTCTTTACTCTTAATGTCTGCTACCCTCCATCCATCAGGTATTCAGTCCATCAAGTGCACTTAATAACCAATCTCCTTGGTGTGAGTGTGTAAGAGGAGCGTTAAGAGTAAACAAAGCTTAATTTCACCTCAGTTGACTGTGTGTACATATACACACACCCACATATACCCAGGTGGACTCAGATTGTTTTGCAGTTAAAGTCTGCAAAACTGCCAAAAAACCATGCAAATGTCAGATTTCCCGTCTCACAGAGAAACTTAATCCCGTCTCGGTAGGGCTTTTTGTCTTATTTAATCTTTGCTGAACCGTTTGAAGCAGTGCATTGTTTTTATCTTTTTTTCTTCCTGTAGATTCCTTCCTTCCACTCTGTTTATTTGCGATCTAAAGACATTGTATTAGCAGACCCTGGCCCAAAGCTAGTGCTCCTTGTGATGTGTGTTTGCTCTCTGTTCACACTCCAACCATAACACTGAGTCGTCAGTTTAAAAGGTTGCCTTGGAGTGAGTTCAAAAAAGAAAAAAAAACATTAAAAAGTCATGGTGGGCACCATATCCAAAAATATGGTCGCGAGAGCAGAAGTTCAGCTTGTAAAAAGTCAGGAACTCTAAACGACTGCACAGGATATTTCGTGTGTGTGTGTGTGTGTATGGGTGTGTGTGTGTGTGGTTGTGTGAGCGTCTTCGTGCGTGCGTGCGTGTGTGTGTGTGTGTGTGTGTGCATATCGCCATTGGTATTGCTCGGACTGAGCGATTCCTCATGCTGGTTGGAGAAGCTTGTAAAATCAGCCAATGATAGGTTGATGTCATCCTGTATGCCACAGCAAGACTATTCTTAACTCACGGCTACTTGAACTTTAACGCAAAGACCGGGAGACGCGGGGGACGGACGCAGGGACGCAGGGACTCTCCGGTTTTGACCGAAGGTTCACACAGTTAATCTGTTAATCTGCATCTCCACTGACCTCTATGACGTACACGCACGCACGCACGCACGCACACACAGTGACACAAACACAGACTCGCACCCGAGTTGTCCTGCTGTTCCATACGTGTCCCCTGGCTCCAGCCGGAGGCCATAGGAAACATATCGGTGGCCGTTAAAGTGAGGTTGGGACCTTTTATGAGAGGCAGTAATGTTTTTAGTGAGCTGTTATTACGCTGCGTCCAGCTTCAATCGCTCCACTGATGTCTCCTCTAAAAAACTGCGCCACATGAAAAACGGTGGATGTGGCCACGCTTATAGCCAACACAGGGCGGTCAGGCGAGCACCAGTTCTCCTCTCTCTAGCTATCGCTCTCTCACTCTCTCAGCCTCTCTAGCTCCGCCTCTCTCTGAGCCAATATCTCTAGCTCAGTCTGTTTTGCTCAGTCTATATCTCTCTTAGCCTCTTCTCTCAGCCCATCTCTCCACCCCCACCCACCTTTCTCTCTCTCCTCTCAGCCTATATCCCTCACTCTCTCTGTCTCTCTCTCAACCTCTCTGACTCCTCCTCTCCATCTTTCTCCATCCCTCTGCATCCCTACCTTAACCTGTCAGGTTAGATTTTTGTCTGTTTAATTGCCTTTCCTGTTTCTTTTGATCTTCCACATCTTTTCTCTTTATCCTGCTTTTCACATTTCACGATGCAATCTGATCCTACATTTAACCACACACAGCAGCTGTGTATGTTTTCCAGGCTTTATTTGGGATAGCATGCATACTGTACATAGGTGTTTCTGTGTGCATGTTTGCGTTTGTGTGCACATGCATATGCAAAACTGCCTAGTTCTCCCCTATCAGTGTCTCAGAGGGCATAGAGTGATGGTATGGAAATGTTTTTCAGCATCACACCTCTAACAGTTGCACAAAGATCATGTGCTCTGGCAGCCATTGAGAAGAGCTGTAGAAAGAAAAGACAGTGAGGGAGATGGAGAGAGAGAGACACACAAACAGCATAATGCTCACCATTTAGATGCAGGGGGGCAGATCCATAATTCATGTTGCTAATGAAAACTAGGAGGTAGCCATGGAGTATGGAGGGAGCATGCAGATCAGTTGGAAAGCAACAGCATTACCATTCAGATAGGCTTATATGAAACCATTCTTCCTCTTCTCTGCTCCTCTCCTTTCTCATGTCCCCCTGCTTTCCTCCCACCTTTCCTCCTAACCTCTTCCTTTCCACTCCTCTCACCTTCCCTCCTGTCCTTTTTCTCTCCACTCCCCTCACCTTCCCTCCTCTCTTCCTCTCCACTCCTATCTTACTATCCTCTCTCACTCTCCTTTCCTCTCCTCCCTTCTGTCGTCTCCTCTCTTCTTCTCCTCTCCCCTTCCCTTCTCATCTGTCATCTATTTCTTTCCTCTCCCATCTGAATCTCCCCTTCCATCCTCCTCACCTCTCATCCTGTCCTCTTCTTTCCTATCTCAGTCTTTACTCACAACCTCCTTTCTTCTCCTGTCTGACTCTCCTCTCCTCCCCTTATGCTCCCTTCCTTCTCTCCTTTATGTACCTAGTCCACGGGGCTCCAGAGGCTTCGGTTTGCTTTGGACTCTGCACTGCAGAAATATACTGTAGCAGTATAGTCCTTAGTGTGCAGTCCTATTCTGCTACTCGGTAAGAAAGAGCTGATATTGGCAGGAAGCGCTTGTGGAAAGAACAAGTGCCGAGCACGCAAAGGCGAGCGGAAGGCGCAGTGTGTTTTGCCTGTGGTCGCTGTCTGGGATGGCAAGGTGAAATCCCAGCATGCTTTCGGTTCCAGTCTTTATGAAGATACTCCGCTTCAGGAACAGATGTCGGGGCCTTGATTTCAGGCCAATTTTAGTTGAGTTTGTTTTTTTAAGGGCGAAAGAAGAGGGAGAGACGTGGAGCCTTTGTGACTCTCAAAGCCTTCAAAAATATGCAGTAATATTCAGTCTGTTACCAACCTCAGTAACTGGATCATGGTGAAAATCATAAACATGATTTTCTCTCCTTTTTTACTCGATATTGAGATTGCGATCATTTATCCTGATCATTCAGCTGTGATTCTGCGTCTTGCATTTGTTCAGCACAGCATGCTCATGACAATCCTGTGATTGGACTGCTTGCTTGTATAGGCAGCATTTGAACAGAGTTATTCTTATTTCAATAATTACTTTATTTATAGCAAGCACACAGTCATTGTCTGTATTCCTAACTAGATATAAAGTTGGCTCAATCAAAGACCAACCATATATGCATACACAATACAAACACATTTAGGAACAAGAACTGATAACGTTAGCGATGTCTGTGTTTGTACTGACATTGAGCCCATGTTGGAAGGACAGTTGTACATTTTGCAACTCTGAATGAATTAATACAGCCGCGTTAGCTGGATTAGTTTGTGTGCAAATGTCCCCTTTGTAGAACTCAACGTGCCAGAGGAAACCCACTCTTCCGAGAGCAACGAAGGCGCTCTTACACAAGGTCATACCATTGAAGGCCAGCACCCATGTCTTTTTTATTTTCCTCAGTGTAAAAAGGAAAAGGGATTCCAGTCTAAGCGCGTGTGCAGGTGTTGCGGATGGCTGATCTGAATGTGGTGGTCTAGCATTTTAAGGGCTTCGCTTTCATGTCTAACAAATAGGCGGATGCACACATAATACACAAATAACACACACACACACACAGAGCAAATGTGGCCCATGGGCACATGGGCTGAGCGAGGAGTTATCACTCATTTGATGGAGTCAGTGAGTGCCTAAAGGGCCACTGTACAATACGTTGAGCTCTGCAGCCCCCTTTGTCCAGTCACATCTCTTCAACTCAAAGACCCTGAGATTTCAAACTTCAAACTGCCTGCATTTCAAAAGAGCTATTCAGTCACCCAGTCAGTCTGTCTCTCCGTCAGTCATTTACTTGGCCAATTTTCTGATTCTCTCTCTCTCCCTCTCTCTCTCCCCCTCTCTCCCTCTCTCTCTGTCTCTCTCCGTCTCTCTGAGGTACTAAGCCCACTGGCTTTTTTTCAGGGCTTCTCATAAATGAATAAATCTTTCCAAGTGAAAAGATTCGATCCCTTCATCTCTAAAATAGTCCCCCTTCCCCACCAGTAGTTTAGATGGTTGCTGAGGTCAAACTGCGTAAGAAGCGCCAGTGACCTTCTCCTCTATCACCTTTGAAGGGCAAGGGACATTAGACTTGAAATCACGTGTGTGTTTGTGTGTGTGTGGGTGGGTGTGGATGTGGGTGTTTGTGTCTTTGCGTGAGTCCGTGTGTGTGAGTGTGTGTGTGTGTGTGTACACTACAGCTGTGTGCTTGAGTGCATGGATTTGTGTATGTGTCTGTGGGTGTGTGTGTATGCAGTTTGTGCATTGGGAGTGCATGTACTGCAGAACCCTATGGCACTTTTTACAAGAGCCAATCTAAGTAATGAAAGGGGGGAGACGGGGGTTGAGGCAATCAGTTGGGCAGGAGGCAGGCAGGGAGCAGGAGGGAGGGGCACCAGGTCCAAATTATAATACAAATCATATCAAGTCAATCATAAAACAGGGCCAGATTTACTAGTTTCATTTCACTTCCAGAGACTCTTCAGTTTAATAGGGCAGCAGGGAGACGGTGGGAGAGAGCGGGGGAGTGGGGGAGAGATAGAGGGAGATAGAGCAGGAGGAAGAGTGAGAGAGAGAGACGGAGAGAAAGAGGGAGACAGAAAGAGAGAGACGGGAAGAGCTGAATTGCGTGGGTGAAATGGCAAATATGTATATGTATGCATGTGTGTGTACGCGGCTGTGGCTGTGTGTGTGTGTGTGTGTGTGTGTGTGTGTGTGTGTGTGTGTGTGTGTGTGTGTGCAGCCTATGAATAACCCTCCAAGAAGTCCTCCCAGCCCCTCTAGGCCACAGCCCACTAGCCGGCAATAGAACAATGATGTGTTTCAGGCATCTATTATTGAAGATGCTGCGCTTGGAGCAGCCCCATCAAACCCCTGGTCCTGCTGTAAAGGCTGCAGATAAATTGATGATATGTTTCTCCATGCCTGTGTTGTGAATGCCACCTGGGAATACAGGACTTAAACAATGTAATAATAACCGCATACATTTACCTGCACCATTTGCTTGTGACCCTTTGAATACATACTTGGAAATAATGAGATGCGTGTATGCGCCCATGTGTATGTATGTGTGCACATATATGTGTGTGCGTGCGTGCGCGTGTGTGTTGTGCACTCTTAAGGCATGCTCCTGGTGATAGATTTTTAGACCAACAGTACAAGGTCAACACTATTAATTGCAAACAGCAAAACTCTTGCCTAGTTTCATACCCACTTATGTCTGAAAAACCCAATTATCTTTCACTTTGAGATTAAAAAAAAAGTGGTTTCTCGTAAAATAAACAATATTTCTTGGAATCAAACATATGGTCTGCATGGCTGCCTGCAGGAAGATGGCTTAGCAGAGGGGGGCAAGTGATTTTGCAATTGAGGCGACCAATAAAGCAATGCAGCGCAATTCTGTCATACTACTTTCCAAAAATATCATTAATATTCAGGTCGTTTACAGATGCCAAAGACTTTAACAAACATATTTGAAGTTGCACCATTTTCGTTTATTGTATGGCATTACCTGAACTTTGTGCAGATTCTCATTTTCCTACATCACCTGCACAATAGGATTTGACTGTGTCTTAAACTTTAGTATAAAACATGAATTTGCCTATTTTTGGTGTGAAAATCTGCATGAAATAAAGGGCTCATCATTTATTACTATGTTATGCTAACTATATAAACAATATGCATCCATAGATTAACAAAACCCATGACAAATAATGCCTATAGCACATTGAAATATAATACAACATTTTATTAGAAAAATGTGCTGAAATCCATTAGACAAATCCATAAAGAAGTTGTATATAGAATGTCATAGCACAAAAATCCAGTGCAATGCTGAGTAGTTTGTAATAATGTGTTCATTATTAGTTCATAATGGCCATACATATCCACTTTATTTGAAATCAACACAGAGCCAGAACGTGCCATGCTAAAAAATGAATCGCTCCCTTTAAAGCCGTCGTCTGCTTTCAGTAGTTATTTCCTGTGTTGCAGCTTACATTGTTTTAGGACTGTGGTGGCAAAGCCTCAATGACCAATCTTGGTTTAAGAGTTCATTAGGGGCTGTGGGATGAGATAACTGCTATACTTTACCTGCTAAAATATATTGTGAGTAATCTAGTGGTAGCGTTGCAGAGATGTCAGCATTTACCTAAGTTGTTTTTTCGCTTGTATTTTCTAAATCATTTTGAATTCCCCTAATGCATATGAATTTTCATATATATATATTTCTGATTAATTGTAAACGTTGCCACGTTGAAACAAATGCCCTTTTCCATCTTTTTTCCCCCTCTTTTCCATCAGCCACTGAATGGTTTTGTTTGATCAGCAGAAAACATGCAGATAAAAAACAATAATGAAATGCTGTCAACATTTCATTCTCTTTATTGATACAGTTATCAGAGTAATTCACCTGTAGTTGGAAAATGGATCATCTGATTAAAAGCTACGTCTCTTGCTACTGACTGTGATTGGAAAACCAAACCTCTCCGTGGAGACGGCAGCAGTTGGGTTCCATACATTTACTACTTTTTTGGACAAATTGGAGGGAAAATGATGACATCAACAGCACACATATATTCCCTCCTGCATGGAGTTAATCAAAACTATTTCCTACAAAAAATGGGTTAGTTTGTTTGTTTGGAAGTTCAGTGGATGCACTTGAAAGTTAATCAGGTTTCATGAGTGCATTTTTAGACCTTTATTTTTCTGAAATGGAAATACTAAACCAAGACAATTACACCAGCCATGTGCCTGGTCATGTCCTGTCCTTACACCTACCAGCACACAAAAACAGGCTTTGCGATAAACGTTTTTTACTTTTTAAGCAAAAACCTTTTGTTTGTATGTGATTATAAAAAATGGGTGAGAACAAAGCACCAACCAACAGATATGCCTTTAATGATCCTGCCTGGCTGTGCTCATGTTTAATGGCAGTTGCATTCAGTGGAAATCCCCTTCAGCTTTTCTGCCCACTGGCTGAAATGTGCTGGCCTTGAAAGTAAAATAACAAATGTCTTTAAGCGTTGGAAATATTACATTAGGCCCGGGGTTATTCAACGGGCCTGGCCTGAAGATGTTCTGAGCAAGCCATCTGTGGAAGCCCATATGTTGGACAGGCAGACTTTATGAGAACTACTGCATGGTAGTTATTCCTACAAGCATTTGAGGATTAAATACAAATAATAATAAAATACAAATTCGATTTTATTCAACCTTTGACATGAATACTGTATATAGCACTTGGTTTGCTTCTTACCACAGAAATTACAGGCAAGTTGTTTGTTCCATACGTCCTTATATGAGGTTATTCATAATTTAATTTAAACTGCTGTTGAAGTGTTTCTTAGCAATAAAGCATTCTTAGACAAGGTTGTAATATTTATAATAATTGATTGCATTTATATAGTGCATTGCATTTATGAAGATGTTCGAAGCAAGCCGGTCTGTGGAAGCCCAGATGTTGGAAGGACAGACTTTGAGTCCATTTGCATGGTAGTTATTCCTACAAGCAGGTCCAAGCAACTAAATAATACTTGCTCTACTTTTGAGTGTGATAGGAAGACGTAGTAGACAGCAGAAGAGCCTAGTACTTGTTTAGTATTATATTTATTGTGCTACTTGTAGTTAGTTGCAATTTATGGGATGATCCCCGTGAGATGTCCGTCTGGTTTATGTCGCAGGTTTTGTCTTTAAATACCTTTTTGAAGTTTGTGCGTGTGTGTGTGTGTGTGTGTGCTCTACCACAGTGTACACATCTGGGTCAGTATGCTTCTCTCCACCCTACTGTTTATTCCTTTTGTGGTTTCTTTATCCATCTCTCTCTGTCTCTTGCCCTCTCTCTCTCTCTCTCTCACTCACTCACTCACTCACTCACTCACTCACTCACTCACTCACTGACTCACTCACTCACTCACTCACTCTCTCACACACACACACACAGTTCCGCATGCCAAGTCTTTGCCATCTTCCTCGCCTTACCTCAATCACCACATTGATGTTTGCTGTTGGATCCCAGCCTGTGTTAGAGTGGGCAGTGTGTGTGTGTGTGTCTATATTTGTCTATGTTTGTGTATATATGTGTGTGTAAGTGTATTTGTCTATACGTGTGTGTGTGTATGTTTGTCTGTGTGTATATTTCTCTATATGTGTGTGTGTATCTGACTGTGTGCTTGTAAGCGTGTGTATTTGTCTATATGTGTGTGTATCTGTGTGTTTTTGTCTACGTGTGTGTCTGTGTGTGCACACCAGTGTCTGAAAGCCAGAGATTGGTTTATGATGGGGTTGAAGACCCTTGGCCGGCCCCTCTGCTCCCGTCTTTGATTCAACCGCCTCCCTCCCCTGGCGACACACAGGGTGCAGGCTTTCTCCCCCCCCCCCCCCCCCCTCCTCCCTTAACGTCCCTGCTGTAACACCAAGTACAGCATTGAAGGTGGAGTTGCCATTGAAGCAACACGAGCAAGGCCAGTTCAAGTTGAGCTTCAGTGTATTTCCCATTATCTTGTTATTATTATTATTATTATTATTATCGTGTTGCTGCGTTACCGGCTCTACCTGTGCCTTATCAGGAGATGTTCTCTAGGGCCGTGTGTTTTTGTCCTTGTTTTTTTCTTTTTAATTTTTCTGTCCTTCGAGTTTCACAATAAACGAAATGTGCAACCTTAGAACTCCTACAACCTAGTTCGTATTGCTTTTTACACAGTGGGGCCATCAGAGAGGCAAGCCGTGTGCTTTGGAAATTGAGCGTATACAAATAATCCATGGACATGTATGCATATTTCGAACAATAGGTGTACATATAGCACCATATTTGTTCCATGTTTCAGGATTTCTAATATTTATAATGTGAGATGGATGAGCTGAATAAGAAGTACAAAAATATATGAATATGTAACATGAATATACTATGTGCAGTTGCTCAGTTTGAAACTAGCATTCTTAGCATTTGTTGAGAAATGACACAAGCAAGTTTTACTTTTAGTAAGGTTTTAGGGATTTTTTATATTTTTTATTAATACGCCTTTTATATTGAATACAAGTAATATTAAAATACAAATTACATTATATGTCATTTGAAACATGAATATATAGCACTTGGTTTGAAGTTACAGGCAACTTGTTTGTTTTATATTTTCTACTATGAGGTTATTCGAAATTCAATTTAAACTGCTGTTGAAGTGTTTCTTAGCAGTAATGCATCTTTAGACAAGGTAATAATACCTATAATAAGTAATTGCATTTATATAGCACATTGCATTTATATAACACAATTATTTAAACCTAGTGAGTGTGTGTGGAGGATATGACACCTCATCCACTACCAGTTAATAACACCCAGCAGGTATTCAGAAACAGACATGCAGACTAGCCAGGTCAGGCAGACAGCTATCATTTTCAATTTATTTATTTTTAAACCAGCCTCCATAATGATGTAAACACAATTATTGGCTTGTTTACATATTTGTAGTTTTGTTTGAAGTCTGACCTTCAGTTGTGGTTGACTAGACGGAGATGTCTGGCTTCGATCGGCCCAATCTGTCCCTCACACATGGCCGAAAAAGTCACCCAAGGACTGGAGCCATGTTGCTAATCTATAACAGCTAACATGCTACCTTGGATGTTGTCTTTTGCTGTTCAGATTTGATATATGTATATTAATATTTTTTGAATGAATGAATGACTTCATAGGTTTGTACTTTACTTATGAATGTATGATGAATGCACGGAAAAATTATGCTAAGCTTAAACATTCAGATAATTCCTGTCTAGAATGGAAAATATCTAGATCAGGACAATACTGAATAGGCTAGCTAGGCTCCCTTATGTACTGGTCTTTGACACAGAATTGTAACTTAAACACTCCTAACTCTGACCTTTTATTTGATATGTAACATGGCTCCATTTCTGTGTGGGTGTGTGTATGTTTGTACGTGTTGTCAGGCCACAGTGTGTGTGCATACGCACACACACACACACACACACACACACACACACACACACACACACACACACACACACACCCCAACACACATATACATACATCAATATCAATACCCAAATACACCGTCCATCCATGGCTATTACAAACACACACACACACACACACACTCAATGTTAACACACATGCTGACCTTTATTTGATATGTAACGTCGCCCGTTCTCCATAAAAGCATGAGGATGCAGCAGCATTCTGGAACAAAGTGGAGCATGCGGCAGGGGTGAGGCAGCCTGGAGGGGGGGGGGGGGGGGGGGGGGAGGCTTAAGGGGCAGGGGAGGAAACGCGCGTGGGGAAATATTTACTTATTCAGTCAAACTAGCGTTACTAGCCTTTTCCTCCACAAGTCAGTGCTGTTTAAGAGCATATTGCAGGTGTTTATTTTCCTACATTTCGATTTATCTTCTATTTAGTCTCTAAAGTTTTCTTCCAAGGTATTGTTTTTTAGATCCCTGATGTTAAGGAGCAGGTATGTGGGGTCAGGCATCTTGCTCAGTGGTAGACTGTAAGGTGGACACCCCCAGGTAGACTGCACACTTGGGGTTCGAACCCAGAACCTCCATACACTATCCCTCTACTACATCTTTTATATTTGTTATTTCTTAATTTTACAGCTCACCATCCTTTCTGATCAGTGAGCCTAAGCAGGCCAGCGTGATGCTGTGGGCGGTGAACGTAGATGCATGATGTGTGTGTCAAACCGCTACATTTGCATCGGACCGGTCTCTATATTGTACTTCACACAGACGCCAGACCTCCTCTGCAACGATTAGACGAGAGAGAGAGAGAGGTTGAGAGTGTTAAAAAGAGAAGTGAGTGAGACTTGGCAAGTACCGCTGGTGTCATGCTCTCCCAACTGACATGCGAGGAAAACCACTTGTGCGTCTCCGCCCGATAACCATCCGCCTTTTCCGAGAAGATTATATCATCCTGTTCCATGCTGGCCATTAGTTCACCTGCCACTCCAGCCTACCCCGTGATTGGCTGTGATTGGCCCCTCTCTCGCTACAACTGTCGCCGCGGCGACCATTAGCGTTGGCGGTGTTGAGAGCTATAGCAGTTTGAGTAATCATTCGCCACCGAATATCTCTGCTTTACAATGTGCAGCCGTGACTACCCATTTGTGTGTGTGTGTGTGTGTAGGGGGGTGGGGGGGGGGGGGGGGGGTGCTGGTGTCGGTGTCAGCTCTAAATCTAAGACGACAAATCAAATCAAAGAGTGACCACATGAGTAATTAAACAAACCGTTTAAGGTATCGGAACACACAGAGAAACAAAGAAACCACAGTGGCCTGAGGATGTGTTTTGAATACTGCGGGTGTGGAGATATGTTGGTGGCGTGCATTCTATTGTCCACTTGGGTACCGTGGTGATGGCTCCGATATCCCCCTGCAGCGAAGTGTGATCTGAATGACGAGTGATGTTCTCAAAACGCTGCGTTGTTTACAATCAGGTTCAGATAGAGAGAGAGAGAGAGAGAGAGAGAGAGAGAGAGAGAGAGAGAGAGAGAGAGAGAGAGAGAGAGAGAGAGAGAGAGAGAGAGAGAGAGAGAGAGAGAGAGAGAGAGAGAGAGAGAGAGAGAGAGAGAGAGAGAGAGAGAGAGAGAGAGAGATTGTTTTCCATTTCATTTTAAAGCCTCTCTCTGAGAATCGGAATATTCATTGAGAATGCGTCGGCATGGCAAAACGACGGCGCCACTAATCAGTCCCGATTGTCAGCGGCTCGAATCAGGCCAAACCCACCCAGTACCCATCCACTTGGCCCATGCCCTTGTCCACCGCCCAGCTCTCCCACACACACACACACATGCACACACACACACACACACACACACACACACACACACACACACACACACACACACACACAGATGATGCCAGGGAAAACATGTACACTCTTAAACTGACAACTGAAAGCATAGGGTGTGGTGTTGAAAAAATGCAAACCAGAGAACTTTATTTTAATTTCCAAAACTGCCGGCTTGGCCGTCGTCCTGTCGCCCACACATGGCTGTGAAAGAGTGCAGATCGGGAGGGTAGAACCAGCGACGGGTTGGACGCCGGGAAGATGACAGCCAATGAGAGATGGCTGTGGCCAGAAATGACATTTTGGTGAGAAAACCACTGTGGAGTTTGATGAAGAAGAAGATGCAGAACACTGCTGGAGGTGGCGAGATGGAGAGAGATGGATAGAGGAAGGGAGGTAGAGAGACGGGGAATAAGAAGACACTGCTTTATTCTAATGTGGCTCTGCCCACGTGAGCTGTGTAGCATTCGGAGGAGGAGAAAGATTTGTTGTTATTTATATTTATGAATTCCTGCCATTTGCCCCGGTGTGAAATGATGGGTCATTGCGAGCTAAATTGCGAGCTGAATTCACAATCAACATCCCCTCACTTCCACCCCCCCCAACCACCATTCCCAGTTCTTCCTTCCTCGTTCGCTCCTTCCACTCCTCTTTTTTCTCTTCTTCCTTTCTTTTATTCCGGGCAACTAAACATATTGAATATAGATGGGTAGAGCGGGAGGCAAGAGAGAGGGGGGAAGAGAGAGGGATGAACTGAGAGATAGAGAGAGGGAGAGACAGAGAGATGTATAAGGGAGAGAGACATAGAGAGAGAGGGAGAGACGGAGCGAGAGATGTAATAGGGAGAGAGAGAGAGATGGTATGATGAAGTGTAAGGAAGCAGAAGGCGATATTCTCCTGCTGAGGTTGCTTATGTTACCCGCTCCTCGCCTAAGAAGATGTGGCATGAGGACTAATGCCATTCACCAGCATGGGCAAACTGCCCCTGGCTCTTTCTCCATGTTGGTGTTCGTTTTTGACTGGAATGCCGTCTTGCTATTTGCTAGCACATGCTGATGTATCAGTGTCGGAATCTGTGTGTGTGTGTGTGTGTGTGTGTGTGTGTGTGTGTGTGTGTGTGTGTGTGTGTGTGGGGACTGAGCACTTTTGTCTTAATATTACCACATCCACACATATTAAGTACACAAGGACAGATACACACACACACACACACACACACACACAAACTTTACAGACATATCATTAATCTGTGTATAATTGTGTATAAACCATAGCTATTGTTTTTAGAGTGGTTCAGAGGGATTTCTAATGAAAAGGATATCACACAGTTAAAAATAAAAAAAGATTGTGGTGGCACATGAACCAACTTGTCATCCCCTCCCAACCCACGTTACATGCACAAACAACATGTCATCCCCTCCCAACCCACGTTACATGCACAACCAACATGTCATCCCCACCCTTAAATGCAAGGTGTCCTTAACTTCAACTGTAGTTAAAGGGGGGCGGGATATAAAATGAAAAGGCCAGCCAGGAAAAAGTGAGTTTCAGCGTTAAAACACTGCCTGGCTTAATCTTCTGGGGCAGTATTTCTCAGCGGCAGAGGCAGGCAGGTGGTCAGCCGGTTCAGGCCTTACCTCAGTGTCTCGCTACCCCGGGCCGGGCCGCGGGTCCTGGGCTGCTGTTTTTTTATGACCATAGGCCACGTCCAACGCACCCGCCCAAAACACAGCACTATTATCGTGTCTCTGGGAGTGTGTGTGTGTGTGTGTGTGTGTGTGTGTGTGAGCGAGGGAGATGCACATCGGAGACCGTTTTCTGTTATTATGAGTAATATAAAGTATAAGAGCCTGTGGTGACCCAGCGTGTGGGTGCACCGAATAAGTTTGGTGTGTGTGTGTTTGCTCTCGGCCCTGGAATCGTATTATCCCTGACCCTGCAACTCCAGCTTCTTTGTGCATGTGTGTCCTATAAAACAGTACTGTGGTGTACGTTTATGTATCTCTTTGTGTGTATTTGTGTATGTGTGTTGTAATTAGCTTTACCATCATAGGGATGTCCCATTTCGATCTAGGCCTATTTCTAGCTAATCTGTGTGTGTTCACTGTATGTCTGTCTGTCACCCTCTCTCATTCAGTCTGCACTTGTCCCTGTTGAAGATAATGGTAAACAATGGCTGCTACAGCCCAGTTAACCTGAGGACATGTTGTTAACCATGACTGACACAGACCCCACAAATACACAAAAAACACACACACACACACACACACACATGTGCACAAACCCAAACAACTAAAAGAAGCATTATGTAAGTCCAGACATTGACGTCAGGTGATTTTGTTTGAAGATAAATATTGACTGAAAGTTGGTAAGTGACTATGATTATAGACAACACACACACACATATAAGTTGTTTGAAGAGTTACCATTGGGATATTGCATTCAGTAAACTTTTGTTTTTTTTAACAAATGATTGATGGGGACCCAAGTCAGAGCTGCAATTGGCTCAAACGCGGCAATTAGCGATGATTGCAATCAACATATGCGGCCCAGAGTTAAGCAGCCCAGTGCTTAGGTACAGTATGTTATTATAGTCATTAGTGACTGCAATTACTAGCACTCTGCTCTGCGCCCTGTTGGAACGACACAGTAGCGTGCACGCGCTGCTTTCTCCCGGGACCTTCTGTTTGTTTTGGGAGCGTGTAAGGGTTCAGCCGCTTTATTTTGTAGGACGTTCATCTTCTTCAATAATTTTGCATCATAGTCAGAGCAGTAAGGATCAGCAATTAATAAGTAGACAGATCAACTTTTCTGTGTGTGTGTGTGTGTGTGTGTGTGTGTGTGTGTGTGTGTGTTCACCTGTCCATGTTTGCGATTCAAGTACACGTTTATGCCTTTGTGTGTATGCGTGATCATACTTCACGTGCAATGAATTTGGTCATATGTCATGTTTTAAATGGTAAACTATGTGTTTTCGTTTGTGTCCGTGTGTGTCGATGCGTGAGTATATGTGTGTATTGGTTACAGTTGGCTTGGGGATCCTGACTTACTCTGGCCAAACTGTAATGTGGTGCACTGAGAGTAATCAAAGGTTTATGGAGATTTACTGTGCTGTAGTATGCAGTGTCAATATTAGTTTGTGAATTGACTTTCACAGTTGCACGTGTGTGTGTGTGTGTGTGTGTGCGTTCGTGCCAGGGGCTTGGTTAAATTCTGTCCACTCCCTGCTGTATGAATGGCAATGGCGAATGCAAATGTTATATTATTGAAATATATGTATTTCCAGCTCTCCATGGAACCGGTTTACACGAGAGAGCAATGGACACGGTTAAAGTTTGAGAAGTCAGAAAGGAAAAGGGCGGGAGACACAGGGCTGAAAGAAGCGGAGACTAATGGAAAGATAGAATACGGATGGATGAAGACTTTGAGAATGGTTCACGTTTCATGAAGTGAGGGACGCACAACACAATATACCTGAATGCATTAAAACTGTCCACAGGTCACTACCTCTGTCTCTCTGTTTATCTCTCTCCCCTTCTCACATGTTCTCATCCCCTTTCTTTCTAGTTGTCCCCACTGCCTCTCAACTCCTCTACAACAAAATAATATGAAACGAATTTTATACAAAGCTCAAATTTAAAAAGGCTTTTTTTGGTATCCACCTTGGATTTAGTTTATTAGCATCTAAAAGGAACCTTGGAGCGAACTTAAAAGCCAATTTTCACAGGGAATATTACTTTTTAGGGAAAGATACATCATTCACATCTCAAGATAATGGTTCAGATTGCACAAAGGGAAACTGTTGAGGCAGAAGCCTCAATCGAGGATCTGTGAATGTAGCAGTGTTGTGTGTTAGATGAGGTTTGGATGAGACACCCACTGTGTGTGTGTGTGTGTGTGTGTGTGTGTGTGTGTGTGTGTGTTTGTGTGTGCCCGTGTGTGTGTGTTTAGCTGTGTGCTGAGGGGATAGCATTTATTTAATTCATTATTGTGAATCTTCTTCGTGCAGGGAGGGGGGAGTTATTCAGGACTTCCTCTTACCTGAGATTTCAACTGACGTGTTTCTGCGTCAAGTCGCACACAGAGCGCTACAGCTGCCCACATCAGCTTCCTCAAGTCTCTGTGATTATGTCCGCACACCTTCTCTCCCAGCTCCAGAGAAATGAGAAGCAGTTTTCCACATGGACTCTATTGTTTCACGCTCTGTGTCTGTCTTCCCTGTGTTTGGTACTGGAGACACAGAGCAGCACATGGAAGTTGGTTCATGGAGATTTACAGTGTGCAAATAGTTCACACACAGACACAATCACAGCCATTCTGGTTAGTGATGGAGATGGATCGTCCCAAAGGCTTCACACAGGGAAGAGTGATGAGAAGTTGGAATGTGAGGTGAATGGTGACCTAGAGGAAGAAGGTGATATCTATTGACACATGGAGGTCATGTCTGTGTTGCAAAAAAAAAGAAGGAAAATGGAAGGAAAATGTCAATCTGACAAAAACTAAACTTCCAAATTTGAAATGAAAATCTGAGGGAGAGATTTAAAGAGATGGATGGATCCAAATTAAGAAAATACAGTAAGAAAAAGATATAAAATATTTCAATAATTATAATGACCTGTCATGCTCTTGTAAAGGTTAAAGGCTGGGTTCATTTGGTTCATTTAACGTACTGTGGTTGGATTCCTTTTTATTCTTCAAATGTATGTGATGATGTCATTTAATGTATTTCTGATTTGAGTGGATCTGATAAAGATAGGGAGGAAGTGATCTTTAGTTAAATCAGCACATATTCGCACAGCCCTATTATTTGATTGTCTTCTTTGTTCTCCACCTTATTAATCCAGGTCACGTGTTCATTGCTTTTAATCTTTCATCCTGCCTACGACTAAGTCTCGGCAGTTGATTAAGATGCATTGCTGATGTGCACAGGTGATTGCTAAATGAAAGGAGAAAACAATGACATGTGACAAGGGTCGTGACTACAGGGCATTCATTCGAGCACCGCCATACGTAATATTCTCATCTCACATGCAAGGACACCTTTCACTGCTGCTGCTTTCATTGTGTTGCTGGTGTGTATGCGCATACGGGGAGGCTCTTGGTCCGGTCAGCAGGCAACCAGAATTCTAACCACCTTAAAGCCAATCCTTATGGATTTGTTGTCCCTGTCGACAACCTGTACTGGATCTCGTGCTCTCGGTACTGTATGGTATTGTACTGTAGTACCTTAGCTGGTTTTAGCTGCGGCTTTTGAGTAATTACCAGTAGTTCTGTACGGGTGGAGCTAGCGGTAAATCGCAATGAATAGAGACCTTTGTCGATCTGCCACATTCACCCAAACATCCAATAGTACAACGCTGGCAAAAAAACAACCGTGACACATTCTGAAAATACAAAGCTGTGTTTGCAAACATAACGTACAAAGTTACTGCTTAATGTCTCCATATATCTTCTCTGTTTACTGCAGACAAATGTCATTCCGTGTGTGGTTCTGGTGTACATTACATAGAATTATTCGGCCTAAAGGACAGTCTGCAGCTTGTTCAAGTCTTTACAAAGTACGGACAAGTTTGTACGATTCGTAAGGAACCTGCAGCGTGGGAATAATAAGGGTGTGTGTGTGTCTCACTGTAAATGTATTTACCCATGTTCAGCGATCAGTGCCCATAAAAAGGGGGCTCTGGGATGGGGCTTTCACTCCCAGTTGTCATTTCCCACCAGCTTGTACACAAAATAATTACACCCAACACCTGCTCCAGCACATACCACGTAATTACGGAATATTGTTGTGTGTGTGTGTGTGAGAGAGAGAGAGAGAGATGAGAGACAGATAGATGGGGAGAAAGGGAAAGGGAACTCTTAGTACTTTAGTTGGAATCCTCTTTGCACCACTTTCTTGCCAAAATGACAAAGTAGGAGTCACTTTGTGTTTAAGTGTGTCCCCGCGCGTTGCCTGTGAGCCATGAGACGAAAAACCACAGGGAAAGAAAGGATTTAAAATTGGAATAAAAGAAAGATGTTTATTTGTAAAAAATAAATATATATATATATATATATAAAAGCTTTTTTCTTCTGAGTGCAAAGAAAGAATCGATATCAGCGACTGGTAAACAGCAATGTGTGTCCCAATATGGTTGTACAATTTGACAAGAGCAAAACACCTGGGAAAGCTCAGAGACCAGCTATTTAGGTATTAGCGTGATAGAAAGGCAGCTAAAAACACGAAGGTAGGGAGATGGTTATATTTGAATCTCTCTTAAAAGTGTCATTCATCCCCATGGAACCAAGCACATGGGCCCCGTTGTTACTGTGCACTTTCCTTGTACCTGTTGTTGTGGTCACAGAAATAGCGTTATGGTTACAATTCTGTGGATCACATTCAGGGGAGGGCTCAGGAGGGCCTCTGGTCTTATCCTTATGTCATATGCTATACATTTTTTACTTTTGTTACTTGTTTGTTACTTTGTTTACCACAGTATATACTCGCATAGGGGCTGTTAAAAGCCAAGTAGAAAAAATGCCAACCTTTAAACGTGTGCATTGAGAACTTTGTTGGATATGACAATCCTTAACAAACCTCTTATATGAGAGAGAGAGAGAGAGAGAGAGAGAGAGAGAGAGAGAGAGAGAGAGAGAGAGAGAGAGAGAGAGAGAGAGAGAGAGAGAGAGAGAGAGAGAGAGAGAGAGAGAGAGAGAGAGAGAGAGAGAGAGAGAGAGAGAGAGAGAGAGAGAGAGAGAGAGAGAGAGAGCAATATAGCACTACCATGTTAAAGGTTAGAAATGTGCTTTATTGCATCACAGTACACCACAAGAGCAGCAATCAATACATTAGCTGGGAATTGTAACCCTTATTGAGCATTGATAGCCGTTACCATGGAAGCATCGTGGAAATAATGTGGAAAGATAGACCAAGTATTCAACGGTAATATGTTACAGGATGGCCATGACAGCAGAACCTTAGCTCAACAAGCCACCTATAACGAACAGTACTCATCGGGTCATTTATCAGGGAAGAAATGCTTACTTCTTCTCTTGCATTACCGTGCGTTTCATTGTGGCACGACCATCTATAAATAACCATTGACATAACCGTGAAATACTCACTTCTAGTGGCCATGGACAGCCAGTTCCTGCCACGCCTATTACATTGTTTTTACTGCAGCCAGCACTCGCTCGCGCCATAGCTGTTGGTTCATCTTCTCCTGTACGCTAGGACAAAGTGTTGGTTAGAATGACCTGCCTAGAGCTTTCAATGCCTTCATGTTAGAGTAAAACCGGACTCAATAGGGAAATACAGGCCATTCTTTTTAGCACACTCACTATTTAATAATTTAGTCTATTTATTTGTATTTATTTTGCTGCGCTTGTGGAATGGAACAGTATGATTCATATTTTAAATCGTAAAAGTTATTTTATTGAGTACAGGATGCTCAAAATCTGCCTTCAATTTTCCCCCATGACTGACTGATATAATTAAACTCCTTGTTAGTTCAGCAGTTTGTCCATTTTAATCAATACCTTTGCAGGCAATTGATGAATACAATTTCATGGGGCCTCAATCAGTAGAATGGCCGTACTAATAACGTTGGACAAAATGCTAAATATTGATATAAGTGTTAATTTGTTCTAGAACCCATGCATTCATCGGGCTGTAGTTATCATTCAGCTGAGAGAATGAAAAGACAAGATCAAGCCAGCATGGAAGGAAAATGACACAATAACAATAGCAATTTATGTAGACTTCAACATTAAAGGTGTCTGGGTTATTCTAAAAAAATAAAGGCTTCTTCAACAGCGACTTCATTCTCTGATGCTAAATCCGTTACTGTCAATTAGAACGGTTCATAAATTCTCCTTGGCAGTGATCGCCGCGGTGAAGCCAGAAGCTGTTGCACTGGTGTGAATGACAACCTTAGTGACAGCCAATCAAATTACTATGCTAATTAAGTGTTGCATATTTAACACTGATACTTTTGGTTGTCTGAGGCTGTGTGCCATTCACTCGGATGGCAAGGTGTGATAGGACATCACATGAAGCTTCCCGGTACCTACGTAGAGTTTGAAGTGAGAAGATGATGGGATATGTCAAATTTGTTTTTATTCAACAATCTGATAACAAGATAGCAGGTAATAGCATATTGTGGGGAAATATTTTGCCAGGTAATTTATATTGTCGAAACATAAGCATTCTCTGTGTCCTTGGGGTGGGGAGGGAAATCTCATATGCCACTTTTATCTCCGGTGATCAGTGTGAAACTGGAGGCAAGACGGCCTCCAATGAAGGATTATATTATTATATTCTGAGAGGAGGGTTAACGCACGCGTGTCGGCCACTGTCACAGTGTGAACACCCACAGTCTTTATGCATAATCCCTAACAAATCCACTCATAAAAGGGATGTCCATCTTTTTGCTTTGCCAGTGGATGTCCAAGACCGTGGGAGGGCTGGGGCCAACCCACGGGGTCCCCTCAAGTACAGTAGCCCCATCTTGCAGTCTGTTAAAGCCGCACTGCCTCCATTATTTAGACCTGTTTCTCTGTGTTAAACCCAAAGCCCACGGACGCAAAAATAATGGTTAATCATTTTCATGTCCATAATAAGACCTGAGTCCTATATGAGCCGAGTAAAAATAATACATACTGCTGCATTTGCTCTCAGTGTGCTCTGTTTCCGTTCAAACATTTATTTTTTGGGCGGCGCTACAAATATGACCCCAAATTCACATTCTGCGTGGTTTTCACTTTACACTGACAACTGGTTTTACAGCATTTACCTACAGTTCGTTTCATCGAACTCTACAACGATTATTTGAATGTTTCAAAATATGTATATATTTATATTAAATAACATTGATTGGAAGATCTAGGTGTATTTCATGAAAGTACAGGTTTATGCAGCTGTAGGCAGGGGTATTTATCTATATATAACTATAATTAGAGTAGTCTCTGTATGTATGTATGTAATTCTGTCCTTCGATTTTCTTAACCGTTCATCCGATCGACTTCACACTTGTCGGGGATATTGCTGAGGACCCAAGGAAGTGCAGTGTCGAGTGTGAAGTTGTTTGGCTGAGCGGTTCTCGAGAAAGCTGCAAGCATCAACACCAGAGGCCAAGCAATCGGCCCGTTCTGAACAGGGACACTTTGAACGGGCAATGCGCTAGTGTATTACAAATGCAGTTTTTGTGAATTGTGATGTAAATGAATAAGAACTATAGAGATGGCGGTATATAAATGAGAACAAGGTATGATGGGGATGATGAATGGGAGAAAAAGAGCATGAAGGAGAGAGAGAAAGAGACATGTACGTTGTATGATATCTCCACTTCACAAGCCTTTTTTGTTTGCCCGATTGATGCCACAGACATCAAACCACATAAAAAGCCTGCACAATGTTTGTGTGCATGCGTGTGTGTGTGTGTATACTTCTCTGTGGACCGTGAAACGACTGAGAATGTGAGAACCCCAGAACAATATCCCATTGGCATACCACGATACCATCTCTAGCATCAGTCTGGATAGATGTGTGTGAGTGCTTGCCTGCGTACATTCCCCATGCTCTCCCTCCATGGAGTCCCCATGTGTTTCACCCTATAACGAATGTTTGGTGTTGTCGCCGGGCGGTGCGCTGTACTCTAAACAGTTTACCTACGGGTGAACACCGTGAGACGGCGGTGGTGGATCCAGGATTTAATCATTCCCGCTGCCCTTGAGCAGCCTCTTAACGCAGAGAGGACGGCGATAAGGCAGGATTTACACACAATACCGAAGCCATTAGTGTCTAGCTTTCTCTCTGTCCATCTCCCTCCCCTCTCGTTTTGTTCGCTGTTGTTTTGGCTCTTCTGCTCCCCACCCCTCTCTCTGTGGGGTTTGTTTAGTGTTATCAGATCTGCTGGGATGTGCGGACGGCAGATTGAATGTCCGCAGCTATGGAAGAGGCCATAGATGTCTGACCTCCCATTCACGCACCGCTAGCCCTCATCAACAGAGGGACCTTTGTCCCCCATCACTAGAGGAGATGGACGCTACAAGATAATTGCAGTGCGGGAACAATGGCCGCCCCTGTGTTTGTCTGCATGTGTACAGTCTCGTTGACGTGAAACACTGGGATTAGTGTGGATCTGTGTCTCTGTTTGTGTCTGTGGCCGTGTCTGTGGCCGTGTGTGTGTTTCTATTTAGGCGTTGTGTGTGCTTTTGTAGTTCTGTGTCTATGTACATTTGTGTGTGTGTGTGTGTGTGTGTGTGGCTTTCTCTCTTCGTATATATGAGTATGAATGAATGCGCTGTGGATGAAGCATCTTAGCCGTGGTGAATAGGGAGCTGTCATCTCCCATCCCATTGTTTGAATGCACTCTGCCCGGGATGAGACAGTGATGTCACAACTTCCCTGATAAGACCCTTCAGGAACAATTATCCCACGTTGAATGAGGAGAAGGAAGATGGTGGAGAATAAACAATTACTGGACCGTTGGATGCTGTGGATGTTATTTGCTTATTAATTGTGTCGCTGTAGTGTGTGTGTTTCACTGTGTGTATGTTTGTGTGACTGTGTGTGTGTGTGTGTGTGTGTGTGTGTGTGTGAGAGACTGTGTGTGTGTGTGAGACTGTCTGCGTGTCTATCAGTAGCACCGATCTTAACCAGTCTTTCATGCACCCTTGCATAACCCAAACAGTCTAATATTACAACTCATTCTGGCGCAACAGGTGGAGTCTGGTAGCACTCACACAAACACACACACCCGCACACACACATTTACACACACCCACACACACCCACACACACACACACACACACACACACACACACGCACTTGTGCATAATACCAGGGTCTAATGTACTTCTTGGGCCCCAAGTGGGCCCAGGAAGGGGGGGATTATTATGCTTTTGTAATGAATAGAGTAATCCAGGGAAGGACGTGAGCTGCTCTCAATGAGCCAGGCCTGACAGGGAAAAGTCACAGCTGGCGCCTAGGTCCTTCTCTCACCCTTCCTTCCCTCCTTGCTCTGTCGCACTCTCTCTCTCTCTGTCTGTCTCTCTCTCTCTCTCCTGCATGAGAGAGAGAGAATGGGGAGAGGAAGGAGGGAGAGAGAGACCTTTTGTGCTGCTTAAGTCTCCTGGCGTTGACTTTTACTATGGTCTTTCATGCCGCTGTACACTCCTTTTGAATTCTCCCTTATTCCTGGTTATGTATTTCACTGCCTTGTTAGCATATACTATGTGTTGTGTTTATGTTGGCCTTGGAACCCTCTCGTCTCCTTCCTCTCTTCCCTCTTTTCTTATCTTCTGCTCTATTCGTGATGACTTCTGCTCTCCTTACATCTAATTTAATTTGATCCCTTCATCTCTGTCTTGTGGTTCTCTCCCTGCACCCCTCCCATCTGACGGTGAGGCGAAAGGGGTACCGATGGTGTGGTGCCCCGACTTCTCCAGTAGGGGCGCCACATCGACTAGCTCCCACAAAAGACAGCCTCTATGAGTCACATGTCCCGCTGTTCCCTGGCTGACTGCCTCCCTCCACCCAAAGGAAGACAGCCAGCCTTTTGCCATGTTGCATCACCAGAATGCCTCCACCCTGCCATTTCTCTCTCTCTCTCTCTCTCTCTCTCTCTCTCTCTCTCTCTGTCTCTCTCTCTCTCTGTCTCTCTCTCTGTTCCTCTGGGATGTTTAGCTCATGTGAATCCTCCCCTCTGTATTGGTCCAACATTCCCACACCCGTGCTCAGTGGACCAGCAGATGGATTGTCTGATTGGCTGTCGGCCTGTGTTTATTTTCTTGTCGTCAGGGAAGTCAGATGAGATCAAGTTTCTTCTGCTGTATTTTGTCATGTTTTCTCTGTGGAGCGAACACAAAAATTAGAAGAAGTTTGGGTTTCTGGACATGTTGGAGATCAGAGTGGCATGTTGCTGTCATCTTCCCACCGCACGTGTTAGCCAAGAAACATTGTGATGTGAACATTGGCCTCGTGAGATGTCTACTGGTCCACCTCAACCCTGGGCAGTTGAAACACAATAAACCATTTCTCACTCAGATTCTCACTCATCGCGAACACAGAAGGATTCTTTGTTGGCCACAGACAAGTTTCTTTTTTATATTTAATACTACAATTTATGTATCATTTCTTTAGTCAGTAGCAGATGGGTTGGCAGTGATGTACAGTGTTAAAATGATCCACGAATCAAATTAGGGCTTCTATTAATCTGCCTGTCTCAACCCAGTGATCCCTTGTACTCTGTTTGCCGTTTGCTAGGGTGAGAGACCTGACCCGGGGCAAGTGATGAGCGCTGGTGGGTGGAGGGGTCCCATTCAGGTCTAAATGTGAAGGAGTAAAGGGGCCCCAGCATAGAGGCCCCTGTTCAAATTGACTAATGAGAAACAGCTTCATGTGGAAAACTGAATAGATCACTCACCACATACTCACACATTCTCACACAAAGTAACAGGCACACACGCACGTGCATGTACTTACACACACACACACACACACACACACACACACACACACACACACACACACAAACAACCATCACATTCAGTCCTCTGGATAGACTTTGGCTTTCCTCACTGTAAAACAGGTTGAACAATTTACACACACACACACCTCAGGTGGTGGAGTGAACTTCCATGCTGGGTGGATTTGTAACAAAGCAGAATATAAAATCAAGCTGGCACTCATAGCCGAGTCTCCCCAACCATCCACTGCTTTGGTTTGTGTGTGTGCGTGTGTTTTTGTCCGCATTTGCATAAGTGCATGTCTGTGTGTGCACATGTTTCCGTACGTTCATTGCTTCATGCAGTCATATGAGAATGCACACATACACACACACACCAAATTCTAATTCCTCCATCTTGCCTCTTTCCAGCGTCTGCCTGCTGTAGTTGCGATCAGGCCTTTAGCTCTTGGCTAAACTCTTCCCTGCCTGTCCTTGGATGTGAGCTGGATCCTAGAGGGTGGTGAAATGTTTCTGGAGCCCACAGCGCATTATTGGCGGGGTGAAATATGTTGCCCTTTCTATGGGTACATTATCGCCTCGTGTGATTGGCCCCTTTGGCGAGACTCTGCATGACATCACTGAGCATGACGACAGCAGTGCAACATGCGTGCACATGTTGTTACAAGGGGTAATGAGGCGAAAGCTCATGTCCAAGAACCCTTTGCTCCATAATGTGCATGTGCCTCCAACAGCACACACACATACAGCATACATGCACGTGCATGTGCACATACAGATGCATAACATCATCTATTACAGCAGATATTTGAACATGTTTATATGCTTATGGATCTCGCACTCTCAATTACTCACCCGCACATAAACACACACTCTCACACACATTATGGAAATGAACTGTGAAAACCGCCAAACACACAAACACATCCATACATCCATACACACTGGACGCTTATTATGTTTGTTTATGAAGGTTGAAATTAGCATTTTCTATGGTTTTGTGTCTTATGGGAGGGATGACATGGTGAGTAATTCCGCTGGATCTGCGTGTGTCACGGTGCATTACATAGCCCTTTACATAGACAGTTACACCACACACACACACACACACACACACACACACACACACACACACACACACACACACACACACACACACACACACTGTTCCAATCCCAGCGAAGGCTCCGGATGCCGCCTTCTCGGGGCCCATGCTGTGTTGGTAATGAGGGGGGCTTGAGTTAGATTAGGACGAGATATCGTATGGATCACAGGCTCGCTTTTCCTCTGCGAAACTTCTTTGTTGTGGACGTTCCTCTGACATTCTGGCGGTTTCCGTCGGCTCAATCAGAGACGGGTGGGTGTGGTCGTGGTGGTGGTGGGGCGGGGGGGGGGGGGGGGGGGGTGCTGGCGTGTCGTCGTTTGTCACGGCTGTGTTCTGCGACGCTGCTAATGCGTGTCACACCATGTCAATCATGGGCAAGACAAGGCCGTTTGTCGGGTGGATCAGGTTTTTTCTTTCTTCACCTCTAGTTTTTTCTTTCCTTCCATCTTTGGGATTTTTCTTTTGTTCTTCCTTTTCGTTTAACATTTTCTTTACGTCCATTGAAATCTTCGAGAGGCTTTAGAGAAACCTTGTGTCCAGGGGGGACTGTGGGGCTCCAGGCGAGTACAACGAGTGAGTTGATGAATGGGATGGCAGAGGGGAAGAAACATGAAAGGAGGAATGAGAAAGGGAAGGGAGCGATGGAGACAAACGAGAGGAGTTTATAGGTGTGTGATGTGGTCGCGCCACGAGACTGTGAAGGACAGCGAGAGAGAGAGACCAGACGTCTGTTGGATGCAGACCTGGATTTGCAGCCTTAAAGAAGAGAACAGAGAAGACGTGAATGAGAGACGGGGAGCCGCCGTGCAAGCGACAGATGAAAACAAAAAAGCGGCAGCAGTAGAAAGAAGCACAAGAGAGAGTAGCCGAGAGAGAATGCTCATACGAGGAAAGACGAAACCGAGGATTCGAGGAAGGAACGTCTAGAGCAAGAGAGGGATGTAGAGGGAAGGGTGGAAATGAAAGTCCAAGGTCTGTTATTGTCTGGAATCCATAGAGAATCTAAGGGTGGGGGTAAAAGGGGTTGGTGGGGGTAAGCACTATAATCACATCCACCACTAGTACTGTCTATAAAATCCTGTTCTTGACCCCCCCTCCTACTCTCTATTCTCCTCTCTCTATACTCCTGTCTCTCTTTCTCGCTCTCACTCTCTCTCTCGCGCTCTCTCTCGCGCTCTCTCTCTCGCTCTCTCTCTCGCTCTCTCCATCCATTCACCCATCATTCCAACTGAAAGCCCTAAACCTCCAGAGAGAGTGTGTTTGCAGGGATGATTACTGTAATGTCAATGGGAGCAGGAAAAACAAAGGGAACAATAGAGATACGTCTGGTTTCCTTACTTCAACTGTTCTGCCATTATTCTCTGCTCATGTTCTGATTACTCACATGGACCTCTTTACATAGAGCGACACACACGTGCACACACAAGCACATGTACACAGACACACTTTGGAATTATTGTATTTATGGTCACATAAATTCAAACCATTATACAGGACATAAATATTACAATGTACAAGCTGTTCAGTGAGGGAAAAAAGTATTTGATCCCCTGCTGATTTTGTACGTTTGCCCACGGACAAAGACATGATCAGTCTATAATTTTAACGATAGGTTTATTTGAACAGTGAGAGACAGAATAACAACAAAAATATCCAGAAAAACGCATGTCAAAAATGTTATAAATTGATTTGCATTTTAATGAGGGAAATAAGTATTTGACCCCTCTGCAAAACATGACTTAGTACTTGGTGGCAAAACCCTTGTTGGCAATCACAGAGGTCAGACAATTATTGTAGTTGGCCACCAGGTTTGCACACATCTCAGGAGGGATTTTGTCCCACTCCTCTTTGCAGATCTTCTCCAAGTCATTAAGGTTTCGAGCCTGACGTTTGGCAACTCGAACCTTCAGCTCCCTCCACAGATTTTCTATGGGATTAAGGTTTGGAAACTGGCTAGGCCACTTCAGGACCTTAATGTGCTTCTTCTTGAGCCACTCCTTTGATGCCTTGGCCGTGTGTTTTGGGTCATTGCCATGCTGGAATACCTATCCTTGACCCATTTTCAATGCCCTAGCTGAGGGAAGGAGGTTCTCACCCAAGATTTGACGGTACATGGCGCAGTCATCACCTGGCGCAGGTGAAGTTGTCCTGTCCCCTTAGCAGAAAAACACCCCCAAAGCATAATGTTTCCACTTCCGTGTTTGACGGTGGGGATGGTGTTCTTGGGGTCATAGGCAGCATTCCTCCTCCTCCAAACACGGCAAGTTGAGTTGATGCCAAAGAGCTCGATTTTGGTCTCATCTGACCACAACACTTTCACCCAGTTGTCCTCTAAATCACTCAAATGTTCATTGGCAAACTTCAGACGGGCCTGTATATGTGCTTTCTTGAGCAGGAGGACCTTGCGGGCGCTGCAGGATTTCAGTCCTTCACGGCGTAGTGTATTACCAATTGTTTTCTTGGTGACTATGGTCCCAGCTGCCTTGAGATCATTTACAAGATCCTCCCGTGTAGTTCTGGGCTGATTCCTCACCGTTCTCATGATCATTGCAACTCCACGAGGTGAGATCTTGCATGGAGCCCAAGGCCGAGGGAGATTGACAGTTCTTTTGTGTTTCTTCCATTTGCGAATAATCGCACCAACTGTTGTCACCTTCTCACCAAGCTGCTTTGCGATGGTCTTGTAGCCCATTCCAGCCATGTGTAGGTCTACAATCTTGTCCCTGACATCCTTGGAGAGCTGTTTGGTCTTGGCCATGGTGGAGAGTTTGGAATGAGATTGATTGCTTTTGTGGACAGGTGTCTTTTATACAGGTAACAAACTGAGATTAGGAGCGCTCCCTTTAAGAGTGTGCTCCTAATCTCAGCCTGTTATACCTGTATAAAAGACAACTGGGAGCCAGAAATCTTTCTGATTGAGAGGGGGTAAAATACTTATTTCCCTCATTAAAATGCAATTCAATTTATAACATTTCGGACATGCATTTTTCTGGATATATTTGTTGTTATTCTGTCTCTCACTGTTCAAATAACCCTACCATTAAAATTATAGACTGATCATGTCTTTGTTAGTGGGCAAACGTACAAAATCAGCAGGGGATCAAATACTTTTTTTCCTCACTGTATATGTGTATGTTTATATATATATATATATATATATATATATATATATATATATATATATATATATATATATTTATATATATATATATATATATCTGTATAAAGACTATACGAAGAACATGAACCGTTCTTCATGAACTGATTCTAACCATCGGGATAGGAGCCTAAAAATGGCAGCAGCACTTTGATGGTCTTATTAATAAGTGTGTTTGGATGTTGCTATGCGCACAGCAGATGCAGGATGCCAAAAGTTAAGTTACAATTGGCAAGTAAAGCTAAGCCCTGGAACATCCGCGTCCTGCATGCCGAGCAAATGCTCACTTAACCTCTGGAGTCATTATCCGCGTAGAAAATGGCCAAAACACGCTTGCTTTTCATTACAGCTGTTTATTTTTATGGCTGCTCAAATAGCTGTTGCACTGTTTTAAACCGAGTGATACGCAGTCACATGTATTAACTCGGTGGTCTATTAGCCTAACGCGTTCCCCTTATAACAAGTAAAATGAAGCTTCTCTCCACGCCGAAGATGTGCATGGTTCTACTGGAGGCTAAGAAAGGAGAGCAGGTGAATTGATAATGGGTTGTCTGTGAAGTAAAACAGGCTGCACCTTGATGTGGTGTGAGCCATATAGACCCACTCTACACTTCTCCTCTCTCTCACTCTTTCTCTACCTCTCTCCCTCTCTCTCTCCATCCCTCTCTCTCTTTCGCTCTCCCCCTCTCTCTCACTCTCTCTCTCCCTCTCCCCCTCTTTCTCTCTCTCCCCCCCTCTCTCTCGCTCTCTCTCCCCTCCCCCCCCCTCTCTCTCTCTCTCTCTCTCTCTCTCTCTCTCTCTCTCACCGAGCTCCACTTGTCTCTCATCTCCGCCTGCCTCTGCTGTCTCATGTAGCATAAACCTCTTCTAACTCTTTCTTGGCATGTGATCAATTGCACTGTGTTTCCTTGGGAAGTACTTTATTTCTCTCTCTCTCACCGGGGGAGCGCTCGGACCAACGGGCGGACTGGGCCAGACGACATCTGTTTTCCTGAATACCTAATGGATGTGTGTCGCAGGAGTCAACCCCACCGCCCAGACCCTGAGCGATGATCCCAATGTTAGAACCATCACGATTATTTAGCCACCGGTTTCTCATTAGGATCTCTGTCTGTCTTGTTATTATCTCTCTCTCGCTCTCCTTCTTTTAGTTATCTATCTTGATCTATCTGTCTCTCACTCTCTTTCTCTCTCTATCTCGCCCCCTCTTTCTCTTTCTCTGTCTCTCGCTCTTACTCTCTGCCTCTGTTTTTCTGCCTCTCTCTCGCTCTCTCTCTCTTTCTCTCTCTCTCTCTTTCTCGCTCTCTCTCTCTCTATATATATATATATCTTGCTGTTTCTCTCTTTTTCTCTGCCTCTTGTCTCTCTGCCTCTCTTTCTATATATATATCTCTTGCTGTTTCTCTATCTCTATCTGCCTCTCTTTCTATATATATATATATATATATATCTCTTGCTGTTTCTCTCTGCGTCCAGGTCTTCCCACAGAGGGAACAATTGGATTAGCAGCTAGGTGAGCACACACCCTAGCTGAGCATATACCCACCCTCCTTCACCCTCCATTTATATGGGAGGTCTCTAATTATGAACTTATGGGTTTCATATCCAGCGCGTGCGCTAAATATGCGTGGGTGTGCATGTGCGTGTCTGTGTGTGTATTTTATTGGCCATACCTCTGGAGGTGTAATGCTGCGATGTTACGACCCCGCCAATGAAATGGGCAACGGCGCGCCACATGCCGTCCTGTAAATCACAAGCAGACCACTGCCGTGATGGGACCCAGAAAGGGAAGGTGATGGTGGAGGTGTTTGTGGTTCGTGGCGATGGTGTTGTTGTTGGCTGCCAAAACACATTGGACGAAACCGTTTGCATGATTTGCTGGAGTAGCTTGGTGTCATTATACAGGAGCTGCCGCGGCAACAACAAAAAAGTAAAACATTCTCTCTGTTTGCAATTACCAGTGCTCCGGGTCCGCCCGGTTGGCTAACTAAATAACCGAGAGTGTGGATGGAACCTTTTCTTCTTCTTCTGTTCGCTAATAACGCTGCAGAGCTCAACAGGGTGGATAAGCAGGGTCCCTGCTGGGTGAATTTAGAGGCAGAAGGTGTGCACTCATAAGTCAGAAGAAGCAGACACAAAAGGAGGTCATTGTTGCCGGTCTAGGGGTCATCCGCGGGGCCTTCCTCTCTCTACCCAGTGAATACATTTCAGAGCTGAGGTTAGGCTGTTCTCGTTCACTTACGAGCAAAACACCGTGACCACATCATTATCCTGAGCTCCATTTCCTTCAAAGTTACATTTTTCAACTTGAAAGCGCCTGTGTGTGTGTGTGTGTGTCTGTGTGTGTATGTGTGTTTGTCTCTGTGTGGGTTTGTATGCCTGTGCCTCTGTGTGTGGTACTGCTGATGGTTGGAGAAGACATCTTGGACTGGTTTAATGGTGGAGCCAACGGGTGGTAAAGTGATGGAGCAGAGTGTGAGGCTGTGATCCTTTCTTAGCTGCGGTCTCACGGAGGTGGTCTGCTTCCTCCACTCCCTAATGCACTTGTGTTACTCTCCCACGTTATTCATTCCCCATTTGTCAGTCACCCACTCCGGCCCTTACTCCCTAACCCTCTTCTCGTCAAGAGACGTTGTTTTTTTTGTATCCGAAACATTACATTAGCAAAGGGGGACATTTTAACAGGGACGACTTTTGTCAGAACCAATGTGTTTTATTTTTTTTATTTTTTTTCTAAGACATAACGTTTTACCTTATGTCTTCAGCTATTTTGCGTTACTGTGGACCTCCTGTGAGGTTTATCAGTGAGAGTATGAAGGTGTAGATGATGAGAGCAGGAATTGAATTGAATGGGGGCAGATAAGACCCAGAAGCAAATTATGATATTTTCTGTTCCAATTCCAATCAATGGTTCTAGGAGATCTGCCTGCACTGCTTCCACTGTACCACTGAGTCTTTTAAACAGCTTAAGGCAGTGTGGTTGCGGCATGTGTGTTTGTGTGTATACACCCACGTGTGTGTGTACACCTGGCATTTTGATAGTGTGATGCCTATCTCACAGAATGGTTGCATCAGCAGCAACCCAACATGCACACACACTGCCCCCAACCCCAGCCCCACTCCCACCCCCGCCTGCCTCTGACTGGGCTCGCCTTATTCAGCGTAATTAAAGCCAGCCCATGTAATTGAAGTATCCCCCATTCTGTCATAGCAGTCTGGAAATTACACGGCATAATATAACTTTATAGGCCATCCTACAGAATTCAGTGCGGTTTATTTCGAAACCCCCATCCCCTTCCATCTCTCGCTCTCGCTCGCTCTCTTTCACTCCTGCTCCCTCTCTCTCTCCCTCTCTCTCTCTCTCTGTGTCGAATTCTCTTCCAACCTCCCCTTCATATCCATTAGTTAAATGAACACCCTCCAATGTTCTGCTGCCAAGATGAACATGGTGTGGAGTGTCATCAGGCACAGAACAATGCCAGTGTGTGTCTGATTGCGTGCGTGTGAGCACACGTGCACGAACGCACATATGTCAAATCAATATGAATATATGTCTGCGATGGAGTGAGTGAGGCTGGGGTGAGAGAGTGTGTGTGTGAGTGAAAGAGCGAGAGAGAGAGTAAGCTCATTAAAATAGATGGCGGTAATCAAAGTGTGGAGCAATTAGCGACGACCGAGAGGGCCCGGGCCATGCCCCCCCCCCCCCGCCCCCCCCAGGCAGCCACACGTTACCGTGTCAGACGTGTTGGTAAACACGGTGACACCTCACCTCTTGTCTGCATGTGGACACGCAGCGCAGGAGTTATGGTATCCTGTTCCTGTGGTGGTGGTGGTGGTGTGTTTGTGTGTGTGTGTTGCCCTGATTAATCACTGTTAAAAATGGCCGCTCTCTCCTACCCAGCAGCTTGAAGCTGTGGTTGCCGGTTGATTGTTAATGGTTGTATTATCTGCTCTGGAGAACTGACATTTAATCATAAAGCAGCCCTATGGCAACAGCCCTGGGCCAAACTTGAGCGCATGCGGTCCGATTTTAATGAATGCCTTCCCCTGGAATATGACATTTTCAATAATTTATAATAGTTAATATGAATTTGTCGAACAATTACGCACACCCGTGGCGATATCCGTTTCGGAGTGTTGACGACGGTGGGGAATCTGTGATGTGTTATGCTGTGTTGGATGTATTGAAAACGAAATCACTCAATGTGAGAAAAGGGGATAATTGTATCACAAATAAAACGGCGACATTCTGACATAATAAAAATCGGTGATTTTATTATGCTCAACATTGCATGGCCATGCCATTTCTAGTTTGCAGTGGAGTCTAGCAATATTCATTATTCAGTGTTAATATGAATATGCATGATACGGTCCATAATAGCATCTTTGGACATATATAATCGTGTTCCTTTTGGAGTTTGTTTAGTTGTTCTATTTATGAAGCAGATGCTACTGTGAAGGGATTTGTCAACAGGTATGACAATATGAAGATGTTATGATCATATCGTATCCCACACAATGTTAAAAACATTTTCATGCTCTTGTCTCCTATATTAATCACCCTGAAACAATGTCATTTTCAACCTAAATGATGTCTTAATTGAACTTGATAATAGACCATAGTGCAGTGACACTCGTTTGAAGCACATTGTGAAGTGGCTTTAATAGTGACCGCTGACTCCAAACCATTCTGTATTATGTGATGGCTGTACTGTGAGAGGTTTGTGTATTAGCTGGGCTGACAGGCTTCTAGACAGAAGTATCACCGGGAGTTTCAACACATTAAAGCCTCTGGTGCTTTAGTCCCCATGGTGACTACCTATCACAAGGAGCTATCTCTGACCTAACTGTAGCTCATAGCCAGAAATGAGCAAAAAATAGGATTTTTATTTTTGTATTTCATACACACAGAGATTCACACACACATGCACGCATGCACAGACACACACACACACACACACACACACACACACACACACACACACACACACACACACACACACACACACACACACACACACACACACTTAAACTGTGTGCCAGGTCCTCTCTTGCCTGAGGGGTGGTGTGCCTTATCACCTGCTGCCACGGGGCAGCACTCATCTTCCACTGAGCTATGCAGTTATGTTATATTATGCTATGTTAGATTATATTATGTTCTATTATATTGGTTATGCTATGGCAGATGGTGCAGAGAGAGAGAGAGACAGAGAGAGACAGACAGAGAGAGAGAGAGAGGAGTAGTGTAGAGTGGGTCTATATGGCTCACACCACTTCAAGGTGCAGCCTGTTTTACTTCACAGACAACCCATTATCAATTCACCTGCTCTCCTTCCTTAGCCTCCAGTAGAACCATGCACATCTTCGGCGTGGAGAGAAGCTTCATTTTACTTGTTATAAGGGGAACGCGTTAGGCTAATAGACCACCGAGTTAATACATATGACTTCGTATCACTCGGTTCAAAACAGTGCTACGGAGACAGAGAGAGATCTTCTACCTCCTCACACCCATGTCTTTTAGCATGTTTTAGAAAAGGAGGCTTGAGTCTGGAAGAGGGGTAAGACAAAAAAAAGGGGAGGGAGGCGTGCCGCGTGACGACGAGTCAGTCCGGTTACTACTGACAACCGCTTAGCTGCTGCTGCTGTGGAACTGCTGCTTGTGCATGTACATCACGGACGGCCTGTCAGGGTTGGCACGGCAACAGGCTGTCCATTTGGATGAGCTTCAAGTGAATAACTGCCACTTAACCTCCTAAAGTGCTTTGTTGGCTTTTCCTTCTGTGTGTGTGTGTGTGTGTGTGTGTGTGTGTGTGTGTGTGTGTGTGTGTGTGTGTGTGTGTGTGTGTGTGTGTGTGTGTGTGTGTGTGTGTGTGTGTGTGTGTGTGTGTGTGTGTGTGTGCGTGTGTGTGCGTGCGTGTTTGTGTTTTTGAATTGGCCATTTTGTGACTGACAGTTTTTTTTGGTGATGGTGATTGTTGTGATATTGTATATTTAACGAAGCCACGTGCTTATGGTGCAGTTTATATGTACGCACAGGCTCTTGAACACTCAATTTCAAATTACACCTTCATTAACCACGCAGCGAAATCTATGTTGGTTCTCCATATTCCAAATTGTTTTTCCACAAGGCCAACAAAAATGACTGGTCTTTTTTTTTGTCTATGCAGTGTTTTCTTTTTTCCTTTTTTGCGTATGAAACTACTGCCTTTTTTTTGCAGCGAGTGCAAAAAAAAGTTTTGGGGTGGTTATTTTTAAGGCACCATCTTCATTTGTGAAGACATCAGCTTTGACACATGAAGTCCCGTCTTCTTACGACTTATTGCAGGCACAGTGTGCATTCATTCCTGCCTGGCGTCGCCTCATTCCCAGGCCTTCAGAGTGGAGGGGAGGATGGAGCGGCACACGGAGCAGCCTAACTGGCCCGTTCCTTGGCCCAGGGTTAGGATCCCTTCGGCACTTTTCTGAGTGGGCCGACGACAAGCCCCTGGAACGGGCCGGCCCCGCTTAGCGGAGCCGTTTGAAAACATGATTAACGGCGGTGGAACACAATAGGAATGTGATTCTCATCCGAGCACCGGGTACTGCAGGCTGGCCTGGGAAATCATCCAAACCCTAATTGCTGCAGCAGCCCCGGATTCAGTCTGGTGGAACTCACGCACGCACTCCCACATGCAAACATTTAGCACTGCGCACACATGCATGCACCCACATACGCACACACATTCACACACACACACACACACACACACACACACACACACACACACACACACACACACACACACACACACACACACACACACACATATAAGGCACATTATGGATTTGGCCTGTACACAGTTGTAGTTATAGTTTACCACACGTGCATATGTTATATCATAAATGAAACTATATGGGCCACAAGCATTAAGGGCCAACGATGAACAGATTTTAACAGATTTGACAAATAAAGGTATAAAAATCTATTTCATATTGCCATGGTTACTTATTTTTCAAATGACCTCATACTCTGTCCGCAATCCCAAATCACATTTTTATTTCGCTTTTGTATATTTTCTATTTTCATTTAAACCATTTAAGGAAATTAGCTCGAACCAGTTTTGTAAGTGGATTAAACGCCTTATATTTACATGAACATAACTCTTTCTTTTGATAAAAAGTATCAGCCCATATGGAATTGATCTCATCTGCTCAATATTGTTAATGTTTATTGCTACGCTCATTTTCTTTATGCAATGAAAAGTAAGCATCCAAGAGAAAAAAAGAGAGCCTATTTTATTCTTATTTCTTTTATTTGGACCAGGGAGAAATTCCAGAACTCTAGCGAACCATATCGTCCGCCATAGAACTCCAGGACTTTCATTGCCCCACGCTTGTGTATGGATTTACAGGCAATATAAAAATAAATTAACAACAAGCGCCGTTCCGAGCGAGCCTTCGCCACAGAACTAGAAAGCCTTTCTCTTCCCCTCTTTCTCTTCCAACTCCTTTTAACTCCTCTTCTCTGCTCCGCCCTCCCATTTCATTAAGTAAAACACAGAAGCCCAGTCTGTCATTGCTGCTACCCCTCCCCTCCCCACCCCATCACATCCCTCCTCCTCCTTCTCCTCTTCCTCCTCCTCTTCCTCCTCTTCCACGTATTTGTTTTTCCCCCTCTGCTCTCCGCTGCTTGTCTTTCCCCTCTCCATCTTGTGTGTTATTTATTTTCTTGCTCTTCTTCTCGTCTCCCCACCAGTTTATTTCCCCCTCCACCTGTTCCCCTTCTGTGTGGCCAGGCAGCCATGTAATTGTGGGCCGTGTGAGTGGGATGAGACCTGGACCCCCCCCCCCCCCCCCTCCTCCTCCCGCGGCCTTACTGTATCTCCCTACAGCCCCCACCCCACCCTTCCCGCCGTCCCCTCAGCCGTGTCTGTTGTTCTCGCTCCGTTGTGATTGGCCCACTGAAGAGCGACTGCGCTACACATGTCGGCCGGCCGGCGTGATCGTCTGGACTCTTTGTGATAAATGCGTGGTCCTTCTTTTCTCCTTGCGTTTTCTTTTCGTATTTCGCTCAAGTAGTGTTTGCTATTCTTCCTGTCTCCAGCCTCTCCGCCTCGCTACCTCTGGCTGCACAGCAAAAGGAGAAGATAAGCTTCACTTTTTGTGGTTTTGTACGTACGCACTCAGGCAAGGACGGGTGGCACACACACACACACACATAGACACAGAGGTGTGGATAAATACACAGTACACACACACACACACACACACACACACACACACCACAACACCGAAAAACCACATCTGTGCAGACACATACACACACACATATACAGACACGTCTCCTGCAAACCACCCACACCTAGGATCAAATGCTCCCCCTGCGTCTCCCGTTCTTCTTCAGAGCTCTTTGATAATGGCTGTGGTTGTGTTGTTATTGGGCCATTTCTGTGTTTTTACATGGATGCTAGGGGGCAGGGCCCCCTCACAGGAGAATACCTGATGCTCCGTGAGCCGACCATATAACACAAATATAGACACCGTTTTCAGGCGATTTTCAAGGGTTTCCACTCTATGTAGGTCTACTATATATGCTTTTAGTAACAAACATCAAAATGTTTTTTATGGTGCTCATAGATACATGGCAAAGTCAAACATTTACAACTCATTTTACCGCAATCTGTAGCCCCCAACTTAATATTTTTGCCGGATGTGAATGGTGCAAATTGCTTATTAGGCTTAGTTTTCAGAGAACTGTAGTACTACTACTACTACTACTTAAACTGCTCCAGAAAGTAAGCTTGCCAGCCCTGCTTTTAGTTTTTTTCCTTTTCAACGCTGGTCAAAGCTTTCAAAGTGAGCATAGAGTCACGTCGAAAATTGCTTTGAAAGCGGGATGCACAGGGAAAGGTACGAGCATTGATAATTGGCTACTGTTCTGAGACGGCGGAGGCAGGACTGCACAATGCCTTTAACCTTTCCCTGACTGTAAAGGAGTGCATCTTCCTCTTTTTTTTTGTGTTATTGGATTCGATTTTTGAATCCAACTTCAAAAGAAGTTGCTCTCCCTGTGCTATTTATAGCCATTCAGATCCATCGGTTCTGCCACCGACAAACATGAAGGCAGAGGAGGGAACACACACACACTGGCTCCATCTCAAAGCTCAGAAAGCGCCGTACTATTTATCATGTGGTATAATACGGGAGTGTATGAAGGGATGGGCATGAGTTAAAATGGGACCTGCCTGCCTTTCAACCTTTAGTTCTAATGCCCACTTAACATCTAACATTTAGTTTTAGGAAACAATACTTTTTATAAATACACCTTAGTGGTGAAATGGACTCAATGAGCAGTGTATACTTCATTCAGTTCAAAAGCAAACCTTGGCTTTAGAAGGATTTTTTTTATTAGATTTCAGATTTGCAAGAAAACTCAACAAGCCCTTGCAATGAATGCCCAACCTTTGGTTTAAGATTGAATCAACCCATTTCTTGTTTTTTCAATCAGATTTGAATAGCTTCTTCATCTCTTTCTGAATTATTTCTGGTATGATAACATTATTTTCTTACATGTATAGTTGTAGTCTATAGTCCATGGTATCTAGCATGCAGCATACCTATGAAGGGAACGATGAGAAATGTATCCCTCCATAATTCTGGTTCATGTGTAGTTTAGTTGTCATGTATTGAATGCATTTGTGTTTTTTATCACTTTCCTACAGTGCGTATCACTGTGGTGTGAATGTTCTTCTCAGCATTAATGCGGAGCAGAGGCTAAACATGTGCGCAGGTAGAATTAATTATTACCAAAGACCTATTAGGACCGATCAGGAACTCTCCTTTTGAAGTCAGCCAGTTGTCAAGATGTATTTTCTTCATAATGGTTAGTCTGGGAATCTCTGGGTCAAGTCAGAGAAAACAATCTCTGAACTATAATATGTGAGGCAAGAGGCATAATTAAATGTGTGTGTGTGTGACTCTGTGTGTTTGTGTCTCAAAGAATGTCACTAGTGACAGTTTTATTGTTTACCCCTAGCTGTTTGTGCCGACAGCACAATGACAGGAAGCCAAATAAACACTGACCCAGGATTAGCTCCAGTCCACTGCTACTAACTCTCTCTTTCACTCGTCCGACTGCCCTACTGCTGCTACAACCTCTCTGTCTTTATATTCCTCGTCTCACCCCCACGACCCCCTCCGCCACCCCCACCACCTTACTCTGCCTGCTGCCACAGATTGTCTAAACACAAAGTGTCTTCTTTGTTGTCATGGAAACTGCTTTATTGTCATTTCATTGTCTTCTAATGGTAGTGCCTTTGGTTGAGTGCATCCACTGGCACACAGAACAGTGTATTAGAACAAAATGCGCTATTTGCAGCAACGTTGAACAGGACTCAGACACCATGGTTTCATAGCGCCTCACCCTCCCAGTGTCTGCAGAAAAACCTTGCTCTTCCTCACTCTTCGCTATTTGCTTCCTCGCACTATTTGCTTCAGTAGCCTCTCCCTTCACTCTTATCGCCATGCTCCTTTGCCTCTATTCGATTAGCCTGGAGGAAGTAGACTGCAGGTACCCTTGTAGAAAATACAAGCTGCACCACGATGGTCCCATACCATACATTTAATACGACACAATCCATTTCCCATGGGTGTTTACAGTCGTCACTGTGCTTGTGTGGACTCTTACAAAAAAACACATACTGTAAGATGCAGCGACCAGGGAAGTCTGTGGGTCGTGTTCCATGTTCACACTGTTGATACTAGGAGGGGTACTCCTTCACACTTCACCTTTCTGTTGGGATTGAGATTAATACACACAGAGCACTTATGCACAGCACATTCAAGTTGGTCTCTTTGGTCCTCACATTGGAGAAGCTATGGTAGGCAAACTGAGTTGGTAATTAACTTCTTTACTAAGCTGATACATAATTATGTCAAAAATATTTTTACCATATATGACCCTTCCATATTCATATATTTGTGTCGCCTATGATATGTCCTGTGATATATTCGCATGATAACGTCATGTCTCTCTCGCACACTCTCCCTTTCTCTTCCTGGCCTCACCTCCTCCTCTTCCTTACGTGCATGTATTCATTGTCAGTGCACACATACACGTACGCCCACACACACAAACACACACACACACACACACACACACACACACACACACACACACACACACACACTCCTACTCCTCACGTTCCCTTTTCAATGCATTCACATCATGGCGATCTTTCTCTATCTCTCTCTCTCCCTCTCTCTCTCCCCCCATCCCTCCTTCTCAGAGCCCCCGACCTCATATCTCCGGCAGGAGTGTGTTTCCCCTGCCAGATGCCCGTAGATCTGCTGCTTTGCATCCAAATGCATCCTCTACTCCCCCTCCCCCACACACACTATCTCCTCCTTTCTTCCACTCCGCCTCGTGTTTCCGGAGCGTCCTTCCGGCCCTGATGGTATGCGCGGCACGTCCAGGTGGGCCTTTTGTCACAGGCGCACTACATTATTGAAACCAACTGGATCACTAATTCATGTCGGTGGATCCGCGCACGCCGGGTAATAGGGGAGCGGGTGAGATTGAGGAAAACCCTTCGGGGAGCCAGGTGCTTGTTGCTTCTGAAGCAGAGGGGAGGAAGGGGTCTTTAATGT
>JACYXH010000479.1:6561010-6588510 GCA_026745465.1 Lota lota | reverse complement strand
GAGTGGAGATGTTTGTTTAATCCCCAAGTTTTCCATACACACACACCCCTCCACACACACACACACACACACACACACACACACACACACACGCACACACTTGTTTCCTTCCAAATGTAATTGAAAACGGTACACATGCCGTGGTTGTTCCTTTGGCCCAGCGACATGCCACACAACACAACGCGTCTCTCCTCCGTATTGTCCTCCATGTTTCCTGATTCTCCATCTCGACTGGGTGGATATTGAGGTGAAAGGCCACCCTGGGAACAGATATTGTGTTTGTGATTGTGAGGTTGCAGTACATGAAGTTATTATAGGTCTTGTGTTTTGGTTCATTTTGTTTTTGTTTATTCAGTCTAGTGTTATTTATTTTATTTACGTATTTATTTATCTATTTCTTTTTGCTTAGAAATGCCAATATTTTTGGAATACATACATATATTTAAAAATTCACAATAGCTTTGCATCCATCTTCATTTCCTTTTTGAAGTTAAGCCTCTCCTTTTAACTACGGTACATTAGCTCTGCTTGGAATTTAAAAATAATTCAGTCAAACAAATAATAATAAAATAATACAGTAATTGTATTTCCCTAGAGAGAACCATTACACATATATTTCCACCTGGTTTAATATTTGGAAACCGACTGTTTTGTAAAAAATACTGTTACAATATGCACATAGACACCAATGGACGTTTCTGCTTCGTTCAGTATTCACGGTTTCATATGTATCGATAGTAAGGTAGGAACAAGTTCTTTCAGCGATGGCAGGCTGCCGAAGCAAATTGTACCAGTGGTTCGACAAAAAGTGAAGTCTCATCAGAAAGTTTAAAAGGAGGATAGATACACTTTCCCAGTATGTTTAACAGCAACAAAATCAGTCTATCCAAATGGTTGGAGATAGTGATTAAGTATCTCAGTCAGCAATGCCCATATATTTGTTAAATTGAGATTTAGGGACAAGCAAAGTTCTGTCTGCCTTTAACGATAACTCGTCAATTAGCTTCAACAAATGAGAAGAGCCGGGACATCGTATTTGTGGCCTGCAGCCCTGTTGTCCCGCTGCCTCAGCAGAATGAAAGCAGCTCTGAGTAGGACTCTGAAAGACGAGCCCGATGAGAAAGACCAGGGGGCCTCTCTCCCAGTGCTAATCAGATCCGGGCCTCCACAGTAGAGTGACACAACCAGCCCTTCAGACCGTAGTCTCCCAACACACCTGGATGGACAGGGTTCACTTCCTCTCTTTCTCATCTTATGGTTTTGTGTGTGTGTTTGTGTGTGCGTGTGTGTGTGCGTGTGTGTGTGTGTGTGTGTGTGTGTGTGTGTATGTGTGTGTTTAATATAGCTTGTGTGACTATGCAACTTTTGTTTAATTTCGTTATCTACACTTCCCAAGTAGGCATGTGTATCTACCTGAGCTTATCTTGTCCCGGGCAGCCCACCTGCTTCATGCAGAGACTAAAAAGAGGAGCACGAGACCTTGTTTCTTCGCACATGCTAATGCACCTCTTTCATTCCCGCTCTCACTCAGTCCCTTCCTCCTGTGTATCTATGTGTAAATACAAGATACTGATCGTGCCGGTGAGAGGGTTGCTATCTTTGTGTCAAGGTCTGTGTGTGTGCACACAGGTGACCTCAGGCTGAGCTGTTGAAAGAAAACGATGACAATGAGGTCCTTGTCCCACCGAGCTGGGCTGGTGTTGGGATGTTGTCTACCGTTATGTTTTCCAAAGGAGCCAATGTTTATGAGTTAGTTGCGTCGTGCTACTTTGTTATTTTCTTTCTTTGTGTATCTGTGTGTGTGTCTATGTGTGTGTGTGTGTGTTTGTCTATGTCTGTCTATGTGCCTGCATGCTTCTGCTCATAAATGTGCTCATATAGCACCATGCATAATCTATGTAGCATACTTTTTCATTGTTAATATTCCCACACCCGATTCAGTTCTTTCCCCTACCCCCCTCCCTGTTTTTCCCCCGTTTTCCTTCCTCAATCACTCAAAGTCCATCTCGCCTCCTTCCCAGATGACGACCTTTCCTGCTTTCTTTTCCACTCTCATCTGCGGCTCCATCCGTCTTTCAGACCCACCTTTCATCTCGGCTGGCTTTCCCTAAACGTGTTGAACGTTGATAGATGGAGATCCATCGCTCCTCTCTTTGAGCAGAGCCACAAAGGTCTGAGTTTGTGGATGCCTTTGCACATGTGGAGAGGTGTGTGTGTGAAAAAACGGAACGTGATAACTGCAAGTGAAAACATAGCCGACCGTATTAGCAGCTGTATTAGCAGTACATGAACATGTTGTTCTAATCAGAAATACCTTCATAATAAACTGGTTAATAAAGACAGACAGCAGGAACAAGGTCAACGTTTTACAAATATTTTTCTAACGATTTCAAATAAATACATGACGTTGTTGGTGATCTCAATCCTATCTTATTTATTTTGTTATATCTCATTGATATATTTGTGGGGTTTCATTTAGAGGTTTACTCTCTTTACTCTGAGTTTAGAGGAACTCATGGATTTTTTTCTGTGGTCATTTAATTTGAAGTGGAGTGTTTGGACAGCATAATGGGTGCTTATTAACAGCTTTAATATCAGTGTATTACTCATGCTCATTGGTCAACCAATGAGCATCAAAAGAGCTAAACGTTGGAGACGGCATGAAGGCGCACTAATTATGTTTGCTGAGGTTCAGATGGGACCATAACAAACCACTTCCTGCCATATACAAGTGAGACCTTATAGCCTTTCATTTGTTTCTAGGAAAATATTTTGTGAAAGTAATTTAATTACAGACTTTGCTTATCCTCCTCAAACGCGTCTAAACAACATCTCTGCCCGGAAAGTTGACCACATTTCTTCTTCCAGCTCACACTTGTGTCAGCTCAGAACACTGCTAGGAATCTTACTGGGTCTGGTCCCTGCAGATTACCAGATGGACTTGTGCGCTGCCATGACCACAACAGAGTAACCTGCCAGAACGTTCATGGGTGCAACTGTGTGTGGGAAAGAGGCTTATGTGTTTCTCTGGCCGCCTTCTTATATGTATTTTGTAGAGGGCTCAAATGTATGTTCTCATACCACAGTTAATGCTTTCTCTCAGATGACCCCCGAGCTTTAGAGTTGTTGATGAAATACTGTTGCTACCGATAGTAATGAAGCAACAGCAATACCATTTTATTTTACAAAAAACATCAAGGTAAAATGACATTCCACCTGAAACTGTATCTTTCTGTATCACTTTGGTCCATTTAGTGGTTTGGTTGTGTGAGAGCATCCCTTCATTAAATGCCTGCATGGGGAGGTTCCAAGGCCATGATGGTCTGCACTGGGAGCCTTTTTAGATTGCCTAATGGAACTTTGCTCCCCTTTCCATTAGCTTGCCACTATAAATCCAGCGTGCAATCCCATAATACTAGGCGCATATTGATAGGGGGAAACGTTTGACGTTAAACCAACACGATGGCGCGGCGGAAAGTGTAAACGGGCCTCGCCACACCGTGTGATGTATTAGACACTCGTTTTCTCTCTCTCTTTCTCCTTTCTTGCTCCCTCTTTTCCATTTATCTCCCTCTCTCGCTCTCTCTCTTGCACGTTCTCTCTTGCTCTCCCCCCATCTGTCTCTCCCGCTCTCTCTCTATTTATATCCATCTCTCCCTCCCCCTCTCTCTCTTCCTTACTCTATCTGTTTATCCCTTCACTATATTTAATCCCCTTTCCCTGTCTTCCTCTGTTTGTTATTGTTTGTTTGTGTACGTGTGTATTAATGTTTGTGTGTCTGTGTGTATATATTAGCGTTCCGTCTTGTTTGCTGAGTGCTGGAGCTTCATGGTGTAAGTGCTGTGGAGCATAATGTGATGTAAACTTAGATAGTGTAATAGCTTGTTTGGTTCTCTTTGTCCGCTGTTCAGTAGGTAAATAATGAAAGTCCAAAAGCACCAGATTAAAATGCAAAGAGCAATATGGCAGATTTACGAACGTTGCCGGGGGGAGCAAGTCAATAGGAAATCATTGGTGTGTGTGTGTGTGTGTGTGTGTGTGTGTGTGTGTGTGTGTGTGTGTGTGTGTGTGTGTGCGTGTTTTTTTGTTTGCATGTGCATAGAAAAAGCTCTTTAGATGTTCTTTTCCCCATAAAAGACTTGTGAATGGGAATATTGCTCTATTCACATGGGCACTGACAAATACAATCTTATTTTAGTTTTTGCTTTACTTTAGTTCATCTCTTGTTCAAAAAGAAGCAGCTATGTGTATGTCTCAGTACTGTACCTACTGAACCATTGATTAATCAAGCAGATATGCCAGAACGATCAATTGAGAATACTCTTTGGCAATGTAATTGCCTTCTAATGATACCGGCCACTTCAAGTCGTTTGTCGTTGATAGGGTTGTTGTCATCACCACACCCGCCATCATCATCATTATTTCTTTATTCATGTTTATTCTCTCTTTAACGTCACTCACGTCATTAAAGCCCAAGTTGATGAGTGAATTAGCACAACATTGTGCTCTCCGCTCCCATTGTGAATCTCATTTAGCTTAAGGAACTAGTGCCAGGCCCGCGCCATGACCTCTGACGCAGAGGGAACAATGTTTTGTACAAATAGCAGCTACAGGGGACATTGGGATGCCATTTTTTCTCCTTGAGGGGAAACCTGTAAAGATGGAGAGAGAGAGAGAGAGAGAGAGAGAGAGATGGAGAGAGAGAGAGAGAGAGAGAGAGGGAGAGAGAGGGATAGGGATGGACAGGGAAAGAATGCGAGAGAGAAAGAAATGGAGAGAGAGAGATGGAGAGAGATACAGAACGGCACATGTTGCAGTGCACCAGTGGACATGACGAGGTTAAGAGCTCATAAAGCGGGTTATTATCTCTGCAAATCAATGAGAGTGGCTGAGCCGCGGGGGAAAGATAGCATCCTGCATTACACCTTACCCCGGTCTGGACACCCGCTCTGCTGCTGCTCCCACGCACACCCGGGTCCTGGGGTTCTGTTCCGCACACTCTCATGGTGACCCACATAGTTAATGTTATGGTGCATTGAATAATACGAGGGAAGAGAATGAATACACTAAGGTCACCATCCACCAAAATGAACGACGCCAGTGGCGGATCGCTTTTGCAGGTGAAAATAATTCTGTGTTGCATATAAAGACAATTGCTGGGCCAGTAGACTTTACCACTAAAAAGTACAAAAGTCAATTTTAGACCCTAAGCCATTTTGAAGTGGCCTTGTTGCCATTTAAATGTATTTTATTTTTACAAGCACATTTACTTAGTTGTAATTACTTTAAAAACTGGCAAAAACATACACTGATCAGCAACGCTGGAGTTAATAGCTACAGCTTCGACTTTAATTTGACTGAGGATAAACACCCACGTGTCATTATTTAAACAAAAGAAGACCACATGGTGAGAGAGAAACGATATCAGAACAGTGTCTGGCATAGCATAAAGAAGAAGGGAAAAAAAGATTTAGCTTAAGAGTGAGTCCCGAGGAACTTCTGGAACTGTTGTGGTCTGGAGCGTGGCCAAACTTCCTGCCTCCCCTATTGTACGCTCCAAAGTTTCATCCACTGTTCTGGGTGAGGGATCAAGCAGTTGATTAGGAAAGTGTGACCAGAATGGGGTTTTAGGTAGAGCGTCTGGACTGGATCCTCCATGCAAAGGAAAAGAGGCATTAAACCAGATGACTGCTGTTCAACTATATATGCAGCGGACGACGCTTCAACAGAATTACAATCTCCACACATTCTGTCCGGTCGAGTGTATTTCAGTCTACAAGTCTCGATTTCCATTTCCGTGAAAGAGCCAATGGTGCTTTTTGCAGATTGCGGCGCAGCGCACAGGGGCTGAAATTGAATTAGTTTCCATATATTGTCCCATCCTCCTCTTTCCCTAGCTAAGCCCTGTGGTCTATCCACTGTTTGCCTTATGAAGGGGAAAAGCGATGGGCTTAAGCTGAGAGGGCCAGGGCTTTACGCTGTCTTTCCGTTTGCCACACACATTCATGCTACGCTACGCTGCTGCTACACACACACAGACACACAGAGGCCAACAAAGACGCACACACACACACAGACAGAGAAACGGACAGACGCGCACACACACACAGAGACACAGACACACACACACACACACACACACACATACACACACACAGATACAGACAGACACAGAGGAACACAAGTCCACACTGGTGTGTACAAGGACAGAAATGAGTATATGAATGAGCACATTCATCTGCACAAACTGTGAATATCCTGTGCAGCTTATAACGCTCATATCTGCTGTCACTCATGCTATCATGTTTCAGCATTCAGATATTTAACTTCTGGAAAAGATGACTGAGTCGCTACCATTTAAGGCCAAGGCTTGTGAAAAGGAAGGCCAAGGAGATTAATGTTTATGGGTGTGCGTGCGTGTGTCCGTGCGTGCGTGTTTGTGACAGAGAGAGGGCAGGATTGAATGTCATGTAAGAATATGTTAGTTTCTGGGACTATACCAAAGCTCTGGTCTGCCTATAATAGCAATAGCTTAAGTAATCATAGAGCCCATATGTGTTTAGGAAAATTCCATATAAATGCTCAATACAGGCTCTCTCTCTACCTCTCATCCCACCCTTGCCTTATACTTCTAATAGCAGCATATTCCAAATGTGTCTCAGAGGCTCAGTAATGCCGAGGTGTGTGTGTGTGTGTGTGTGTGTATGTATGTATGTGGGACGCACCTGTTATGCTGGCTATGAGGTTTTTGTTTATACAATAGCCATTGTGTTTTCCCATTTGGTGGGCCGTGAGGACCAAAAGTGTGTGTATGTGTTTGTGTATGACAAGCATTTCTCTTGAGGCTGCAATATAAGCACAGTACTATTGCCTCTGAAACGGCTATATAGCCGGTGGACAGGTGTAAAATCTCTTGCTATTGCAATAATGATTAGACCTTCTGCTTTCTATTTCTGTAATGCTTTTTTTCTCTCCCTCCAGTGTATTCTGTACATTTTTCACTCCCTCTCTCTTCATGACATCATATTGCGCTCCCTCTTTCTCTACCTCTCTACCTGATATCCTACTGCTCTCTCTGGCTCTGGCTCTGGCTCTGGCTCTGGCTCTGGCTCTGGCTCTGGCTCTGGCTCTGGCTCTGGCTCTGGCTCTGGCTCTGGCTCTGGCTCTCTCTATCTCTCTGGCTCGCTCTCTCTCTCTCTCTCTCTCCCTGGCCTCTAACTGATCACTCCTTTTCTTCTCTTTACCTATCATTCCTGTGACGCTTCTCTCCTCTCGGGTGTGAATGGAGTGCTGTGGGTGGTGGGAGTGTGGGCGTGCGCTGATGGGGTGAGGGCTCAGGATGGTGTCTAATAGAGGAAACACTCCCCACTGGGAGCTCCATGTTCTCCGTGAACACTGCCATGTTCTGACACTGACAAGGTGCAAAGGAAGACCCCTTTGGGGAAATTTTCCACAATGTTACCCTCATTATTTTCTTCCTTTCATATTTAGTATACTGGGTCTCCCCCCCCCCTCTCTTCCTGTTTCCCCCCCTGACATCTGTGTTATGATTGTTTATAGAGGCCTTCCAGCATGTTCGCATAAAGCCCATGTCTTCTGTAGATGTTTGAACAAGTGTTTGAGTAGAAACGCACTCTCATCATGTCTGTGTCCATGCCACAATTATGTAGAAATATGATTATGGACCTGAATATACAATGCAGTCTGGGAAAATCATCCAAATTCTTTCGGACAAAATCATCCAAATTCTTTCGGACATTTGATACTTTAAACTTGTGCCATCAAATGATGTCATTCCCATAACAAATATCTTGATTTCACAGTAATTTGTCCAGACGTGTCACTTCACCCGTCTAAATGGTGTGGAATTATATTTTGTTTTTACAATTACAAGCACTTCCACTTCCGGGAATGGCCCCTGCATGCACTCGATATAGCCTGAGATGGTGAGCCCCATTGCATGTGTTGACACAGGTCTCTGTGTTGTGCAAATATATAGGTGGAGGACTCACATTGCATCATGGGGAATGAGGCGCTTTACATTATTGCACCTTTTCTACAATTACATACATTTCTTCAATCCTGAACATGCAAAGGAAATACAATAAGAAACTTCAGGAAGGAGCATTATGGAAGACACAAATATGTTTTATTCTTTGAAAAGGCGAAATGGGAAAAGTATTATGCATTATTGATAATAGTTCTCAAAGGACCAGGCTATCTTGGGCAATTGCTGCTACGTTCTGAAAAGCCATAAGTGAACGAAAGGAAGATAAGACACCCTTAGTGCTTTCAAGTGGTTTAAAGAATGAAAAGTCATACTTTTTAAAGTTGGAATTGATTCCAGAAAGGCTTGTTGAATGTAGAGTTAATTCTCCCACCTGTGCGTAGATCAGCTGGTCTGGCATAGAATCAGCGGAACATAAATTCAAAATATACACATTTAAAGAACAGGATGGTAGCCCAGACAAGCGTCACAAACTAATCTATGAATTCAAAATGACACTTTCCTTCATCTTATTTATTTTTGTACGTTCTCATATTTCCCTCTTGTATAAAGTAAAATATGTTTGTAACCCGGTGAACACAACAAAGCCTTTCTTTTATATTTGAAGGTCACTCTCACTTGCACCTCATTTTCTACATCTTTATATTTGAGAGATTATCCCAGTGCTAATCCTCCGCAAGGTCAACCTTTGTATTCTGTGATTATCCCCCACTGTTTATTCATAACTCCTGCCGATGTCATTTCCTCCTGCTGGCTCTAACCTTTGACCTGTCATTTACCTCCTGTCGTATTAATGGCTTATTTCACCTTGGTGGCCACTGTCCAAAAACGCACCCTTCTGTCTTCACCGCCATAGGATTCCTCCACACACAGTGCGATTCAAACAGTGTCTTAATGCTAAATCTATTTATTTCCAAAGGTCACTTTTGTTTTCTGAATACGCACTTTTCGATTTATTCTTTTTCGACTTATTCCCTACTCCTCTCCTCCTCATGTTATCCCCTATAATTCTGTCTATATGTCACTTCTTCTTTCATGCTGTGTTTTTCTTATCATGTGTGGTTGTTTGACAGACGGCGCGTCTGTCTTTCAGTCAAGGTCTAATGGTCATGTATACAGAAGAAACTTTTACTTGACAGCAGATGTCAAAAGGGTTAGCTACCATCTCTTATGTTCCAGCAGCAGCGGACGCTAAAGCCAGCCCGTTACGGCTCTTTAGCCACCATTTGATGTAATGAGCTGCAGATTAATTAATGTAACCGTGTGTGTGTGTGTGTGTGTGTGTGTGTGTGTGTGTGTGAGTCTAGCGTGTGTGTGTGTAATTCAACCAGTGATGCAAACCCTGCAAATACTTGATCCATAGTATATGCTAAAAGCTCCCTATAGAATTGGGAACGGTGTGTTTATTTGATCACATCCTATAAGCAAACTTTTTATATGGTCAACAAAGTGTTTATACAAAACAGTTTCTTTGAGGTATTTTTTCAATGTAAAAAAGTCAATTTTTTCTACAATATGATGATGATTTTTATTTTGTAATGCATAATCAATATGTCTATTTAGCATTCTGTATCATGTTTTAGAAGTGCGACATTGCATCTTTGTGAGGACTGTATTTGTCATATTAAAATTGTTATACTCTCATAGAAATCTGCAGTGCCTCAGTTGATAAAGATGCCATTCCAAGCATTAAAGCCATTCCACACATCCGCTTTGGTATTTAGATTGGACAAGGAAATATGGCTGGAATCCCACGGGAAAGATTTATGTTGTTAACAAGCTGTCTCTTATTGTTTGGAAGGGTGAAACAGCTGGAGGATGAAATAATCAATATGTCATAGGCACATCTCTTAAGTAGAGGGATGAACTATGCTAGACATCTGACCACATACACACACACACACACTTTGGAACAAATTAAAGTATTGCATTGTACACAAACTTCCTCTACTGACCCTGAGTTCTGTTCAGTGTTGTTTGCGTTGCTACAAAGCTGTGATTGTCTAGAACTTAGCAATGTTTCTATGGTGCCCTCGCACCTAAACATACTGTGAGCACATCTGCTGGCAGAACTCTGTGTCCGCGTTGTTCCCTTGTTGTGACACAACCACACATCAACTTTAATTGTGTTGGAGCTGAGGCGATGAGTTCACCTGCATACAGGGCGATCCACACTACATCTGAGATGCTTGGATTGCCAGACTTGTTTCTTACTGGACTAAAATAGTAAAGTTGGCCATCAATAGTTGATACCGAATAAAATGTCTAAGTCATGCCTGAACATTCTACCGTCTGTAATAATGATAGGATTGCTATGGCTGCAATCAGGAAACGTTCATAAAGATGCGGTATTATTTTAGCCTTGCATTATTTCAATCATAATTTCAGTCATGGTGCTCGTATTTGTATTCCAGTATGGGGTGGTCGCCGCCTGCTCCCCCGCCTACTTCTCCATATCGCAATTGCTCTCCTCTCCTCTCTCTCTCTCTGTCATTGTAGCGCTATCCTTCCCTCCTGGAAAGCTTAATTTACAGAGCGTCGCTGATCAGATGCTAGGCTAGTTTGTGAGAGCAGCGTGTGCCCTGACAGATAGATCGGCTTAACACGAGGGGAGCATACTGTAAACCCTCAATTATATGCCTGACGCCACAACGCAGGAATGAGGAGTGTGTGTGTGTGTGTGTGTGTGTGTGTGTACCAGGCCATCTTTGACGGAAAGCAGTGGGAGAGCAGGTGAAGGGATAACGTGAAAGGGGATTTTTGCGCTGTGAGCCAACATATAGTGGAATATGTGGAGGAGTGTGTGTGTGTGTGTGTGTGTGTGTGTGTGTGTGTGTGTGTGTGTGTGTGTGTGGCCCCCTGTGGGTCATCTACATCCAAGGTTTCTCCCTATTTTCTTCAAGGCCTTTCAGAGACCAGGGACAAAGACTTGAGGATGTGTTTGGCAACAGGCACTGTGGATATACCAGAGAGAGAGAGAGAGAGAGAGAGAGAGAGAGAGAGAGAGAGAGAGAGAGAGAGAGAGAAAGGGAAAAGTAGGTAGAGGCAGAGGGAGAGAGACAGAGCAAATTAAGAATAATCAAGTGAGCAGGTGGGAGTGGATAAAGAAGTGCATTTGAAGAGTGTTCTCCTCTGATAGAGCAGCCTGCCTCAGATGCGGGCAGTTTGTGCAGCTAGAACATTCTGGTGTTTCCTGTTTGCGCTTCAGCGATTCCGAACAACACACACACACACACACAAGCACACACACACACACACACACACACACACACACACACACACACACACACACACACACACACTAGCTAGCACTGTCTTGTTCTGGCTGTGTGTGTGTGTGTTTGTTTAGGTGTTTATCTGAAGCGTGATATTTAGCTGTGTTAAAATGAAACAAAAGCCAGTGACCCTAGGAAACCATATATCTTAAGCTGGATTACCCAATAGGCCTTTATATTTTTACATTAGAAAATAATAATAATAATAATAATAATAATAATAATAATAAAAATATATACACACACAATGACTCTGGAATACAACCCAGTGCCAAGACTTTTTTTTTTAAGGGGCTACAATAAATTAGACCTACCTTAATACTGCTCCCAACTCACCCCTAAAAAAGTTTCAGTTTCATTGATGCGATTGTATCTGCAAAATGTTAAGTATTTATTTTTTCTTTTATTTCCCCAAATATAATTATTGGTTGCCGGGTTTGGGACTCAAGGGTGTGTTTGCTCGCTGCCTGCCAGGCTCTTTAAAGCACGTGATAATCAGACAAAGACTGCCTTTCAGACTTCCAGGTTGGCAAGGAAACAGCTGGTGCAAGGTCAAAATTACCTTTCTGCCTTATTATTCACCTACATAGGAACCCACGAGTCTTAAACAAACACACACACATACACCACAGCTTTCCAAAATAGAGATCTTGCCTTAGCTATATGCTTGCGCCCGGGAGGATTCAGCTAAACTAACCACCAACTTTGCTGTTGGTCTTTGGATATTGTTCTTTATGGACTGTAACACAGTCAATATTTCCATTTGCAATCTCGACGTAGTTAATAGGAAGAAAATTGTTTCTCTGCATTGGAAATGGCTACTTTGGGTTGGACGCCGATGGCGTAGCTTCAGGAAAAATACACAGGACAGCGTTTAATCACGCACGCACGCTAGCACACACACTCACATATTTGCTTCATACGAACCTTCACTCAAATCATTTTAAAGTCACAAATAAGGATGAACCTTCGACTATCAGCTTTGATCAGTAACATTCTTCTATTTGAGTATGTTGTGTTGCTATTGTTCCACTCCTGGTTGCATGTATTCATGCGGTATGATAAACCTGCACAGCTTCACAAAGGAATGTCTTTCACATAAGCAGACTGCATTGTTGTCATTGGTGGCTTTCCTCTACTTCAACGGGTGCAGGACTGGCCTTTGCTACGGCCCACACACACACACACACACACACACACACACACACACACACACACACATACACACACTCGTTCATTCACACACAAGCGCAAAAGCACACGCACATACACATACATAAACATGCACATACACACATCCTATTGGTGTTTGAATTGTGTTACTAGGTAAATAGTAGGTTTTTCGTGGTTGCGGAACAGCCGCTACATATAATGATGTGCATATAAACATGTTTTGTTTGCTAGTTGTTTAAAAACGTTTGTGACAAATATAGTTTTTACTGTATATACAATTTCATAGATACAGGGTTGACAGTTCAATGATGAAATATCGTACACCGCTCGTCCCCGTCCCTCTCTCTCTCCCTCTCATTCTCCCTCTCTTGCGTCTCTCAGTCCACAAAAAAAAGAAAGGCATTATGTCAAGGTCTAGGTGGTTTGCGTGTGTGTGTGTGGTCGAGTACATTTGTGGGACAGTGAGAATGACAGGAAGACAGATGGGTGGCCATTTTGAAACATGCGATTCTAATCGGTATGCATGTGAATTAAGAGACTTTATGGAAATATTTTTTGTAGTGACAGAGAGGTGGAATGCTTAATAGATCTTGTATGTATGCAGTCACACAGGTGCTCCTCTGTGTGCATGTCATACACACAGAGGAGCCAACTCTGCCTTTAAGGGTTACTATGAAGATTTCCATGCACCTAATTCCTCTCGATTGGTTTCTGTGCCTGTTCAAGCATTGTTTTCCCTAATTGGATTATCCTAATGGTGATGTAGAAAGTGCTATTGTGTCTGTGAAAGGGTTGTTGGCTGTATTTAGCCTATTCTCTTTTTTCTTTTGGTCCATACCATCTGGGATCGTGTTGTGACATGTTAGCAAGCTTCTTACCGTAAATATACATTGCTGTGCCATATGCATCGATGGCATTTGGATGTTTGCAAAGGTAGTGTTGTAGTTAAATGCATTCATTTTGTCCCATGTTCATACTCATCTTTTGGATGTGTTTATTTGAGTTGCACATTGTTGGTTGAATCTGTAAAAATGTATGTGGCTGTCTCATACCATTTCAACACTATAAGGTAACCTGAAATGAATTATAGTATAAATCATTTTTCTGGGTGTTTAATAATGCTCATTTTGTATATATATTCATATTGTATTATATTTATAATATTGTCCTTTGCGGTAGTTTATTTTATGTTTTATAATAATATTGTAAATATTGTATTAATGATATTGTCCCTTTATTTAAACATGGTTTTGAGTTTGTCAGACGTCAACTTTGGTTATTAGACCTCCACCCAAATGCTTCTTTGAAATTAGCATCCAGCCATTGAAAAATATCAGGTACTTTTTCTTTCCAGGGACTATTTAATGACCAGTCCTTCAGCCAAGTTGTGTGGCTGTAGGCTGTAACTTAAGAACATGGAGGATGATGATTGGCAGATCAGGGAGCCAATGACAAGTGGCCTGTATTTCCATCACCAGCTATTGATTTTGGCTCAAGGGGTCTGTATGTGATATGGCAGCCCATAGGTTTAGCCTGGGCTAATGCTACCAGATGTTGCTCAGAAAGGGTTGTGTGATGTGATAGAAGACACTATCAGACATCAGCATCATGGCTAGATAACGCCTCCAGCTGTAGATATGTTAGCTTGACCTCAGAGGTCACAATGTCTCTTCCATAAGGAAGAAAAATGTGTGGATGTTGTTGGAGGAATATTTCGGTAGTGTCTTTGTGATCCGGGCTCTCTCTAGTCTCTTGTAGTTCTCTGGAAATCACAGCCAACTGTGAGGTTTTCAAACATTACATAAAGATTTCTTACTGATTTCCGATTTTGACTAAGATTACTCTGATCATAATGTAGAGCATTATTAATGACATGTTAACATGGGCAGAAAAATAGAATTCCCATCCATCTGGTTGGACATGTAAAGATGGGGTCTTTGTGCTTCGCCTAAAGGCTATAAGTGGCTTTTTCTTTTTCAGTACATGCAGTCGTAGGTCGAAGAACTATCTCGTAAACTCTATGGCAGTTATTTAATCTTTTAATTGACTGCAGTTTCTCTCTTGCTTGTCTTTACCACTTTCTTAGGATACCACTTTTTTCTAACGCTTAGGATAAATGCCAGGGGCCACATACCAGCGATCAGTAACGCCATTGAAAATGTTTCAAGCCATGAGGAAAGTTGGTTCTTAATGCTGATAAGCGCCCTTTCCTCTCTTTGCTTGACTAACCAGGTGGTGTATTTGGATTTGTGAAAACACCTTTGGAAAGTTGCAGTAGTAAAATGTACCCCAGCAAGCATCAACAAACGTGCTGTTTTTTTTTGTTTGTTTAATGGGCTGTAAAAACGCATGGTAGACGGGTGTGCGAGTGATTTACTTCGGACAGAGAAAACTGCAAATGTCAAACACTAAGGCGTTTACTTTTAATTTTTTTTTGCCTGTCAGGAATGAGTTTGTTGCCCGAAAAAATAGAAAGAGAATGAAAACCACGAAATATGATGTTTGCCTAGACACATGACATGGCGGTTTCGCTCCATTTGTCTCCCGCCGGCAGCCCTAATGAGTAATGTCATGTGAGTGAGCACCAATGTAAACATGGTGAGGCCATGCAGCGCTGCAGATGCACGGATTTGGCCTGTTGTAGCAATTAGCAGAACATCCGAGTATCTGGCTCAGTCACAGGGGATACCTGCCGCTTACAATCCGCACAGGACTCATATCCTAGCCGGAGAACACCCAGCACCCTTTGGCTTCAAAGACCACACCTCGACCCTTGATCAAACCCTTTTTCCCTGCGAACTCATTAGTCTGCTCGTGTGTGTGTTTTATTCTTCTCGTTACCTTCAGTCGGTCGGCAGTGCTTTGATCTGGGACAATGCATTGTTAACAGGTTCTGCTGTGTTCTTTTTCTCTGAGAACCAAAAAAGGGGGATCTTTGTTTTTGATTAAGGCCGACCGAGCCGAAACTTCTACTTGAAGTCGTGCCAACGTATTTTTTCCCTCTCCTCACCTTGTGAGTAAGTGGAACGCAGTTTAACGCTGCTCTGGTGGACTGGTACAAGGGAGTTATATAGGGATCTGTTTGTGTGCGTTTCAAAACCACATTGAACTGTTGTCAGATAAAGCTTCTTTTCTACACCGTTGGAAGTGTGGACAGCACTTCACCTTAGTGGGTCCCCCCGACCGCGGGGCTGACAAGATGCTAGTGGATTGCATATCTGGAGCACTAATGGTAGCCTTATTTTATAGGAACTCCTTGGAGATCGGCCAGGTGAGCGTTCTGGCTCAGTGTGTGTCTACCCTCAGCAGCAAAAGCTATAGACCTCTCTTTAAAGTGTAAGTGAACCCCCTGTTTCAGTCCGAATTTGAATACTATGAGAGAAAACAAAAAATCAGTTTTGGGCTCAAAGTTCTAGGAAGGAGGGGGAAGTGTTATCCCCATGGTTATGACCTACCCCGATTTTAGGTCATAACCTAAAAGCTTTTTTTTAAGCTTGTACCGACGTGAAATCTCCCACACACTGGCATTATACTATAAGTGTCCGAGAAGCTTAACCCTCTTCCGAAGGTGGACATCAACATCAACCACTGCCCAGACGGAGCTCCACACATCCACACACACCTTGCCACCGTGTCAAAAGGAAGGCAACTTGAGTTCGGAGCAGAGCAGAACTTTCACAAACTGGTTGTCGGAGACTGTCAAAAACATAGGATTTGTCATCTGTGTTCTCTAAATGACGGTCTTATTTGAGTAGCAGTGACAAAATGGCATACATAGATTACCATGTTGAAGATGATATAAGACATATTGCCACGTTTAAAAGAAGAAGAAAAAAAAGATATTGGGATCACTGCCCCTTTAACGATACATAGCTACTGAAGCAGTAGAAATGAAGGAGGACTATATTTTCCATTGAATAGATTAAGTTTCAGATGGACACAAAAAATAGCATTTTTGTTTCCACGGTTGATTTGATTACCCTCATAACCCTCATTATTAAATTTGTCTTAAATATAGAAACATACAAATAGCAGTTTTCTATCCGTCCTCTCCTGCTGTATCTTTATCTTGTACCCAGAGGAAGAGGGGAACGGGAGGGGGTGTATGGCAGGGCGGTTAGACTGAGTCAGGGGAAATGGGCAGGGGGGGGGGGGGGGGGGGGGGGGGGGGGGGGGGGGGGGGGGGGGGGGGGCTGCAGCTGTACAGCTGGAAATAGATTCACAACAGAGACATCACCATCCACCAAGCCTGGCGGGCATGATGGGGAGATGGAATGTGTTCTGTGACAAGTTAGCGAGAAGCTACGTGGCTTACCGGTAGCGTAAAGAAGAGCAGCAGCGCTTCCGCAATGGAGTCACAATTTCTGAAGCGCAATCCCGTTTTTCAATGGCAGGGATTGCTACTGACAGTGCATCCGCCGGGCCAACGTTTCACCAAATGTAAAAGGTCTGGCGCAAATTAGGTCTGACCTTATCAATGGCAGAGGCCCATCCATCTAGCGGCAGACCCCCTGTCAGCCAGCACAACATAGCGCTTACATAGTACTACCTTCCCTTTCTCTCTCTCTCGCTCTCTCTCTCTTTCTCTCTCTCTCTTTCTCTCTCTCTCTCCTTTCTTCTCTCCCCCCCCCCCCCCCCCCCCCCCACCCCGGTCCATCTCTATCCATCCTCCCCCCATAGGGTTCATAGCGACCACATGCTCTGTCTCCCTATACATGCCCGGAGGCGAAAAAAAACAATTTCCGTCCCTTCTCTGTGAGTCTGAATTGTATTTCCCCCCAGTTTGTCTTTTTTTCCCCCACTCCTTGCACATGATTTTTTCTTCCTCTCTTCCTCCCACACTTGCCTCATTTTCTCTCTGCAGGTTTCTTTCTTCATATATATCTGTAAGCCTTTTTAGAAAGTACCTCTCAGCGTCAGACCTGGCCTTTGTCGCTCGTCAGGCCCGCAACGCTCTGCCTTTATTTCATTACCCTTTCCACCTTTTCCTCTCGCGTCCCCCAGGGCTCCGGCTTGTGTGATCCAGTGTTCTGCTACATCCATCATGTACAATCTGACCAGGAGTCTGGGCTGCTGCTGCTATATATGTGTGTTCACATATATTGTGGTTGTGTGTCTGCGTGGGCGGGTTTGGGGCAGGTGTGCACGTGTGTGTGTGTGTGTGTGTGTGTGTGTGGGGGGGGGGGGGGGGGGGGGGTGGGTGAGTGGTACTCTGTTCTTTGTGATAGCATAGTTGCTAGGGTGTTTAACTCCTAGCCACTCCAACCGTTAGCGTGATGCCTAACTCCTACCTGCACCTTAATGACCTGTGTTTGAATTCCCTCTAATTCGCTTTGGATACAATACGTTGGCTGAAAAGGAAAAGCATGTAAACGATGCAGAATAGGTATTGCATCAAACCTGAACAACCACCACCCCCTCCTGCCTTCATATCTAGACTAAAGGTCTACACTAAAGGTCAACTCGTGCAGTATCAATGAACCATTGGCAGTACTGAACCACTGACCTTAGACAGCATTGTGAACATGGCTAATGGTCTCCATGGTTTTTCCGTTAAACAAGCCTGTGAGTGCTGAGCTGGGCCGGGCCAGGCTGGTACCCGGGCCCCCCCCCCCCCCCCCCCCCCCCCCCCCCCTCCCCCCCCCCCCCGCGCGCGCGCGGAGCTCCAGGCCGACTCGACAGTCAGATCTGCGGCAACAAGAGGAGACACTTTGGACAAGTTAAACAGTGATAAATCTGCACGTCAGTATAATTTAAAGTGCGCCCGCTACTTTTCCCGCCGACGTCGTGTCATATCGGCCCTCCCCCCCCTCCCCACCCGCCCCACGGGGACGATACCCTCCGTCGTGTGGCTCTTTACGGAGCGAGGGATGATGAAAGAGTGAGAAGGAGGTGTGACAGGCATAACTCGTGGCGGAAAGCAACAAGCTTTGATTAATTACGGTTGAGAAGTGATTGCGAAGGGAGATGTGGAAGGGCGCCCAGGTTCTGCAGTGTGTGTGTGTGTGTGTGTGTTTGTGGTCGTGGGTATATGTCTGTACGCACATGTGCTGTGCAGTGGCAGCTCCATTCATTGCTCTGTTTGTTTGGACATGTGCGTAAACTGGCATGAGTTGTGACAGTTTAAATATATTTAATAGATGAGGAGGCCTTATTTTAAGGGGCATTTGCATTTGCTCTCTGCGAAACATTCCCACCCTATTAGTGTGACGGACGGTTCTTAGGAAAATGCGGCATAAAAACCTGTCCGCAGCTCGCCGAATTGCAGACTGGCTTCTCTTGGGTGGGTTTTTTAGGTTGTTTGGAGGCATGAATGGGGCACATGTGTGAAGACGTCAGGTATTTAACAATCGCTGTGATTCGACCAAGGGCTCGCCATTACTTACGCACATATATGAAGACATCGAGTTTTTAAACAATGGCCGTGTTTGGTAAGTGGTTCGCCATTACCTATGCACACTGACACTGGCACTCTTTCCCAAACCGGCCTGGCTTAGTACACAGCGCTTCCAGTTGTGTAGGAAAACACCCCAAAAACAGCGCCAACTCTGAGTCCAACGTCTGGGCTATTTAATGCGGGCCATTAGTGTACATGAGGGCTAATTGGCCATCACGCTCTATCGAGCGGCCCTCCATCCAAGGCTGCTGACTGGTCCAGAGTATACAGTACCTTAAATAGGCTGCCTTTCAGCTTCAGCACTCCCAAACGTTAATAGAAGTTAATGCAAGGGTTAGGGTTATGGTGCGGGGTAATGCCTTAAGCGCCCAGAGCAGGCTTACTGTTACGCCTTAATTCATTTGTGAGATTTAGATCTGTTCTAATGGGGGAAACCGTGAGTCAGTCAAGCTGCTGATGTACGGTGTGCAGCTGTTTGATGGCAGCTGTGTGGTGACGGTGTGCTAGTTATGCCAAGTATAGAGGTTTTTATTTGGAATCTTTTTTAAAACAATGTAGTCCCCTCATTAATTATATTTTTTATCATTAGGAACAATCAGTGGAAACACAAAAAACTTAACTTTTCTGCATGAGGTGCCTTTGTTTGCCTCTCTATCTTTATTTGCTTCATTGTGTGTTTGCTTTGTTTGTTTGTTGGATTAAGTTGTTGTTTGATTGTCTGTCTGTCTGTCTGTCTGTTGTTCTTTATTTTAGACCCGGCAAAGAGACTGCAAAGCTCACCGCATGTTTTGACTTATTCATGGCCTATGTGTTTGGACTCAATACCAGTCTACTTTGATCCCTTGGGGTTTCTGTGTGTGTCTGTTCTAGCCCACTCCGTTCATCCGAGCTATAATCCCAGTTTGCTCGATCAATAACTCGACATCCTTTCTTAGTTTGTATGCACCCCTGACCTCAAAACTTCTACGTGTGCCCAGGCTTTGCATTGCGTTGCTGGGCTCCCTTTAACCACACACGGGAATAGTCATTAGAGAAACACTTGTCGGGTTGATCAGGGACTAATCCATGCTCAGCATCAAAACCCATCAAGCGTCTCTTAGTAGGTGAAGTGTGTCTGTCTGTCCTCGGCCCTCTGAATTGACCTCATTTAATATACTAGAATCAAGAATAGAATTAAGCCACTGTTTTTATGACTAAACATGACATGACGGCAATTCAAGTCCTATTTAGTGCAGTTGACCTATTCTCAATGTTTTGTTTGTTTAACACCAGTCTAATTTTTGTAATGGATGCCATCATAACAAGCCGTCGTATCTCTCAAAATAGATCTGTGAAGCCCTCTCTCTCTTTTCTAAAACTCTCTCTCTCACTCTCACTCCCCCTGTCTCTCTATTGCTCTGCGTTTGTATTCCTGGCCTAATCGCAATGTTATTGTGAAGATAAATTGAAGGCCAGAAAGTGTTCAATAGGAGATAGGGGAGGGATGCAGACCTGGAGATAAACAGGGCCAGAGGACCAAGGAGACATGGTGAATCCTCCACAATGGACAGCTAAGGGATGGACTGTTAGGCCTTTCCTTCTCCCTCCTCCCTTTAATGTCCTCACACCTTGTCCCCTTTACCCTGCACCTCTCTCCTGGCCTTCCATTTCTCCCTCCCTCCCTCCTTCTCTTCTTCCCTCTGTCTATCCCTCCCTCCCTCCCTCAGTTTCTCCCTCCATCAGTCCCTCCCTCCCACATTACATTTCTCCCTCCCTCCCTCCTTCTCTTCTTCCCTCTGTCTATCCCTCCCTCCCTCCCTCAGTTTCTCCCTCCATCAGTCCCTCCCTCCCACATTACATTTTTCCATCCCTCCCTCCATCTGTCCCTCCCTCCTTCCATCCATCCCTGCCCCCCTCTATCCATCCCTCCCTCTCTCCCTCCCTCCTTCCCCCCTTATTCCCTCCCTCCCTCCCTCCCTCAGTTTTTCCATCCCTCCATCCATCCCTGTCCCTCCCTCCCGCCATAGGGGTCCTGGTGCTGCTATCATAGGCAGAGTTCCAGCCCTTCCCTTTTGGTGTGTGGCAAGTGGCGAATGTCCAAGGGGCGATGCGATTTCAAACAGTGCACAGACTAAACGATAAATGTCTGCCGGGCTCTGCACACAAAAAACGAACGACGCACACTGGCCGTTGCTGAACAGTTCTTCCGGCGCCTAGAGATACAGACAGAGAGTGAGAGACAAACAGAGGGAGAGGGAGAGGGAGAGGGAGAGGAGAAGTGTTTGAGAAAGCTGGCAATCGCTAATTGAAGAACACGGCCCGACACACCGTCCTGAATGATTGGTTCACACCCAACCTATAAATCCTCCCATCTTACTACTAAGTGCAAACAGCGGCTGCATCACCCCCCCACACGCCTCCCTATGCGCCGTCTCTGTGTGTCCCACTTTCTGAGTCTGTGGGAATGAGAGAGGTAGAGAGATAGACAGAGAGAGGGGGATACACCGAGAGAGAGTGTGGTAGATGGAGAGAAAGAGACACACACACACACACATAGAAGGGAAGAGAGGGGGATACACCAAGAGAGAGTGGTAGATGGAGAGAAGGGGAGGGAGAGAGAGAGAGTTAGAGAGACACACCGAGAAGGGGAGAGAGGGGGATACACAGAGAGAGAGTGGTAGATGGAGAGAGAGGGAGAGACAGAAAGTGAGACTGAGATATAGAGAGAGGGAGACAGAGAGAGAGATGGGAACACAGATTGGGAGATGGGGAGATGGAGACAGGTAGAGAGAGGTAGAGAAAAATAGTTAAAGAGAGAGAGAGAGAGAGCCTGTTGAAGGTGAGTGGTGGGGTAAACGAATAAGCAGGCACTAGAGGGCGCCCTCCGCCTCTCCACCCCATTCAAAATGGCTCTCACTGATAAGACACACACACACACACACACACACACACACACACACATTTACACACAGCCGCAGTCAACATGCTGAACATTGAAATATGAAAGTCAGAATGAGATGTTCTCACAGTTACTACGAGACAATCAATTTGAATTGTATTAATCAGTCCTTGTACTCAGGCCCTCTCCAGTTCACTATTCAATTAGCACCATACTCTCATATCTACTCACTCTCTCTCCCTGTCTCTCTGTCTCTCTTGCTCTTCCTCCCATTAGCTTTTCACTACTTATTCTCATTTAGCTTTCCATCTTTGTCCCTCTGCCTCTCTCTTGCTAAGTGCTGAGCCACTCTATTTATTAATATTTCCACGTTTTTGTTTTGACCCTCCATCAGCGTGGATGATGAATTCCTAGCTAATGAAAAGCACTTGTCCTGAAAATGAAAAGCTCCTAAAACGCATAACTGTAAAACCTCTTCACTCTTCTCTCTCCTTCCACGGACCCTTCTCCACCTTGTTCATTCCCTCCTTTATTTCTCTGTTCTTCCTCAAGTGTTTCCTCTTTGTTTTCATTTTTTTCTCTTTCACTCCTTCCCTCTCTCCACTCCTTTTCCCCCCCTAATTTAACATTTATCTTTCGTCCACTCCACTTGAATGCCAACAAAGAGAGAGCAAATACAGGCCCAGCTTTCTGCCCTTGTTACGCTGTTAAATGGGCTGTGTTACTGTAATGAGCTGGTAATTTATGGCTGTGGAGCCCCTGGACATTTTATCATTACTTACCACGTACTATTGGGTTGCCTTTGGGCTGATGTGCTTCTTGGACACACGCACGTACGAGAGCCGAAATACTCTAAACGCACATGGGCACCCACTCGCACTCCCGCACACACACACACACACACACACACACACACACACACACACACACACTAATATGCAGATATGCATACACACACACACACACACACACACACACACACACACACACATATATTCAGATATCCACACGCACACAAACACACACACATACAAGCAGATATCCATGCACACACACGGGCACGCACACGCACAACCACACGCAAACATACAGACGTTTTGGGTCAGTGAAATTAGAAAAAGTGTGAAATGATGAACAAACACTATCCCTGACGCTCATGTGTAGATGTGTAGTTATTGTGTTTGTGAGATTAAGCACATTGTCATCTGTGTTTGTGAGTGGGCTTTTATGCAATCTAAGCGGTGCGGATATGTTATTTGTGTGGGTAATTCCTTTATTGGATTTTACACAAGCATATTTCAGAAGATTGAGAACCATATAAACATTACCCTTAGGTAGCAACACACAAAACACCCAACATGTGTGCAATTCAGTCTGAAATTGAGGCAGTTAAGTCAGTGGAGGCGGCAAAACTTCAAATTGACCCGTTTGTTTTATGATGTCATCGAGTTGCCATTTCAGCGAGAAAACCGCAATATTCATAAACACCTTCTTTAGTTCCCGGGCACAGGTTACCTTGACTGCTATGCCGAGATAATTGTCATTGTGGGATGTCTTGCTATTGTGGTTGTGTAACGGAATAGCCTGCAGTGGAGCTCAAAGAGGGGGGGGGGGGGAGATTCTTTAGAGAAACGTTCAAACCACTGAGAGACGATTCAGTGGGAGGCAGAGATCAACCGTGTGGGTGTAATATACATGATACATATATATATATATATATATATATATATATATATATATATATATATATACTGTACATTACATAAGTACAAACATACATACACATAGAAATGGACTGTTGGGGAAGAAAGTAGTGACAGTTTACAAAACCCGCTGTAGGGGCCCATCACACAGAACCGAGCCGCAACAGACACTTGCAAAGCGCCATGGCAGAGTGCTTTGTGGGAACCGTTTGCAGTGCTTGCGGAGATGGCTGCGTGCTCACTCGTCCCATTTAAACGGTTTTAATGGTTAAAATGGACCAGACAAGAGCCGAGCTCTTGCGATTGCTTTAATTTGTGAATACACGTTCATCCCTAAACTGCCACATTGAGCTTCTCGTTGTTGTTGGACATTTGGTTACCTCTCCTCTTCTGTTGACATGCGGCGCTGCCCTGCGCCCAGAGGACAACGTTGTGCATCAAAACAAAGCAGCTCAGCAGAGGTCATAGCACCGTAGGCAAACAATGGTAAAGTGGTCCTCGCGCTTTTGAAAACGCTGTTCTGTGTGATCGCCACCTAAAAGGCTATCAGTGCTGAATACGCTCCGATACTCTTTCTATCCTTGTGCGTTGTTTTTTGTTGCACCGCTATGCCTGCATGGGCATGAATGTGTTTTAAGTTATGTAGATTCTTGTCTGTGCACAACCCCCCTCCCACGGCTAACACACAAGATGCTAAAACCCCACGGTTTTCCAGACCTTGGCTTGACCCCCAGTTGTCGAGAGGTCAAAGGACACCCGAGCTCCTGAGGGGGGAGGACAGTGACCCTGAACGCTGGGACATCCTATGAAGAACACATGGGTGGGAAAGCGGTGGGACGGGTGAGAGGCACCGTGAGAAAGCAGAGCTGAGAGAGGATTGGAAACAGAGCGGTGGGGTGAGGGGGGGACAGCAGGGAGGAAAACGATGGAATAGGATAAAGACGCAGAGTTAAAAGAAAGCAACACAGGAGACGATGCTGATGACAGGGATGCTGATGATGAACAGGGTAGAAACGATGCCGGCGAAGAGAGGGTATCGGCAACAACGGCAGGAGGTCTGAGCGCATAAAGCCATTGGCAGGATTGACTGGAACACATAGATTGGAAGCTCACTGCCTCCCACGCGAAATTCAAAGAAACCCTGCCAAGAGAAGACACCGCACATTCTGGAGGTTTCTGTTGTTGTAATCAGCGCTCCAGCCCCCATGCACGCCATTGCTTTCCGGAGAATTGTGTCTGCCGCCTTTTCATTTCTAGAGTGTCCCGCCGTGGCACAGAAATACAAGGTTCTTAAACTGTCGATTTGCATTTATGTGCGCTTATCAGGTTCATGGACGCAGTCGAATGCTCCCGGCCTAAGTGAGCTGGCGCACAGCGTTTGGTGCACGTGGCCAACGAGCCACGGGATCCGGTCCAGTCATAAACTAGGAAAAGGTGTTTGATCTAAGGCCAGGTATTGATCAGAAACATTCTGCGTGCACGAAAATGAACACACTCGTATTTGGTTTGATTTGCTTTGCAGTGTGTGTGTGTGTGTGTGTGTGAAAAGGCTGTAGCGTCCGGGCTTTACTTGTCTGAGTGAGCCATAAACAATAATGGTGGCGTGATTTATTTTGAGTTATGTCCAGGTATTGATTCAAAAAACATTGAAGCGGTTTTAAACTTTGCTAAAGAGCTTTTGGTGAGACAAGCCTAAGTGCTGTTAGGGGCTCTCAGAAGCTGTTTAGACTGTATCAAATAAAAAGGTGATGGAGAAATATTAATCAAATAAATAGGACTGTCAGAAATGTGTGAATTTGTTTCAAATGATTGTTGAGACATTTTGGTTAGTGCAATCATGTTGTCTTCTTTACCCCTTTTATAGATTTGTCATAATAAAGTTTACTTTAGTTCAACTTTCTTACTTTTCCCCTGTCCTCACAGTACATGACATACACTTGAAAAACGTAATGAAAAAGGTTATTTAATTAATTATTCCATTCCAGTGTCAACATTTAGATATTAGATGTTTATAAAATGTTTAAGGTCAATAGCAGTATTTCACCATTGTAGCCTTTAATTCTCAAAGACTGTGCTTTTTTTTTAATGAAGCACTCAGTTGTATAAGGAATTATAAATATTTATTGTTACATTCGTTCTGAGATTTATGTACATTTTTAGTGTCTCACTTGAATTGTACTTCATTTTGTATATATGCATGTGTGGGTGTCTTTGTATTCTCGGTGTTCAAGTAGTTTATTTGTTGTCTGTTGATAGATGTATTTTTTGTCACAGTACTTGGTTTGTATCAGTGCATGACCCCATGAGTGTAAGGGTTGTGTAAGCAGTTTGAATCAGGGTCAAGTGTCACCGGTTGTAGGAAGAGACCTATAGGAAGCCATGTTGTGGTGGCAGAGGGGCTGGCTGTTATCAGCACTCTGCTAACTTAATTGCCCTTTAACCTAATGTTGGTTAGTCATTTGACTTTGGTCATTGCAAAGAGGTTTTAGGTCAACACCACACACACACACACACACACACACACACACACACACACACACACACATACACACACACACAAACCGGACACACACACACACACACACACACACACTAATCCCTAGGGCTGTGAGGACAAGGTTGGGTTGCAGACAAAGTGACGAGCTAGGTGAGTGATTCCCCTGGATAAGGGTGGACCCTTTTAGACTTGAGTTAAGACTGGAGGCGCTTACTCTGCCCCCTAAAAAAACTGGCCATAAAGAATAAAGAGCAATATATTCACTGTAGACATACAAAAAGGAGTGTCATTATTAAGAGGGGGAAAAGCACATTCAAAATATGTCAGGATGAGTAGTTGGATTGAACAAATGCATACTTGGATTGTTTTTGTGGATTCTACTTTTTATTGATTCACTCACTTTACCTATTTGATGAATAAAAAGACAAACAAGTTGACTGTAATACTTTAAGCAGATGAGTCTGCAAGTCCCTTGCCTGTACCGATCCCACCATGAGTATATGTTGTAAGCGCAGGTGTCCAGTATCTTTCTAGGCATAAAGTGTAAGAGAATCCCGTCTCGCACTCTGCATCTACTCGTGGCGTGTAATTACCTTTAAGACCAGCTCTCTGTGCTAAAGGATTAGCCCTAATCCATAACCAAACCCATAACTATCGCTACGCCACGCTAGCTAGCTAGCAGCCAGCAACACGGCGCAACATGGCGGCTCATCCACTCTACACACTCTTGTTTGGTCTTCATCCCCTCCTCCTCGTCTTAATTTCCTCCTCTGTTGCCCTGTTTCTTAATCTCCTTCCTCCTCCTCCTTCTCTGTCTCCATCTCTCTCTCTGTCTCTTTCTCTCACTCTCTCTGTCTCTCTCTCTCACTCTATCTCACTCTAACGCACTCTAACGCACACTCGCTTTCTCCTCTTAAATTAAAGTTGTTAAGCTTTATGCCCCTGTGTCTCGGGTGGCAAGAGAGCTCATGTTGTACACACTTTGAAATGAGAGAGAGAGAGAGAACTAGACAGTGAGTGAGGGAGTAATATACCCTTCAAAAAGAGGTGGATAGGAGCAGAGGTGCCGTTAGTTTGAAATAGAGTGTAATACCCTGGTTTTACTGCCTATGTCTTTGGGTGTGAGTGAGAGAGAGAGACAGTGTGAGTTAGAGAGAGAGTGTGAGTGTGTGTTGTAAAATAGTTTGTGCATTATTGATTTCTTAATTATTTTGTTTTTGAAGAACAGTGATGTGTTGGCAAACTAAGAAACCGTAGCCTTTGATAACGTTTTCAGAAAAATGTACTTGACCTCATTATCAACAAATGCGATAATTGTTTCTACATACATAATACTGATGTTTTTTTCATCCTTTTTTGGGCGACTTGGTTTGTATGACATCAGACCTGAGGCGTTTTTGGCACATAACTATATCTTTTTTAGTTTGACCCAAAAATGGTTGCGAAAGAGAAAGATTGTCATTCATTCACTGAAGTGAAAGATGAAAGAAAATAAACAGAGAAAAGTGTCTGGGCCTACGTACCGGCCAGGGCCCAACTCACTGAAGTACCGCTGCGTCGGAGCCAAGA
>JACYXH010000479.1:6486010-6556010 GCA_026745465.1 Lota lota | reverse complement strand
ACAAAGGCACCCCGCAACTCTCGGTTAGCCTTGAAGCCTACCTTGAAAAAGCCTATTTTGTAGTCTGAGAGGCATAGCCATCTCTTTCTTCTTCTTCTTCTTCTCCTTCTTCTTCTTCTCCTTCTTCCTTCCCACTGCAGTCTTAAACTGTCCCCTTAAACTCCTCCATGCAACCCAGACAGACATGATCATTCTGCTGTTATCACTGCCTGGCAGGCGGCTGCCATCGTACAGTCGGCCATCCTGGCAAGAAACGGCCATTAGGAGATGGAGCAGGCAATGTATTCACTCTGTTGTCTTAGGTATTATTCAGTGTAGTGGGCCACCTGCCTGGTCCTGTACCATCACTTAACGTCATTGATGCAAGGAGAACTTGCATCTCCTTGGTACAAATGAGGGAGGGATGTTCGGGGGGGGGGGGGGGGGGGGGTTTATCCGACATAGAATCTCAGATGTTCCTTGGAACGCACTGGGCTGTTTTTGGCCCCACATTTCAGGATTAAACCATTACTTTTATTGAGTCCGTCTGTTCCATTTGGCATTTCGACCTTGTGGTTCTTCATAAACGGCGGCAGTAAGTGTGTTTCAACATCAGAGGAGAGGACTCGTCCAATGTAATCAGGTTTACGGTTCTTCTGAACGGACCCTGAGACCAAAGGGACATTCACCGCCAAATGCCACACAACCGTCTTGTCACATAAGCACACGCGCGCGCGCGCACACAGCCACACTATTAAATATTCCGTCAGGTCAGCAGTGGTCGAGAAGACGCCTGCCACCCATCGCTCTATGTTGTTGTGGCTCTCTCTCTCTCCCCCTCTCTCTCTCTCTCTCCCCCCCCTCTCTCTCTCTCCCCCCTTCTTTCTCTCTCCCCCTCTCTCTCTCTCTCCCCCCTTCTCTCTCTCTCCCCCTCTCTCTCTCCCTTTCTCTCTCCCCCCTTTCTCCCCCCCTCCCCCCCCCCTCTCTCTCTCCCCCTCTCCCTCTCTTTCCCATCTGGCTCAGGGCACCCTTGTCCCAACGGTGTCATCCTCCTATGAAGCGCGGTGTGTCTTCAAAGCCTCGCCGCTGCCTGTTTAGGTCTAATATGCTATTATGCGTGGCATCCATGAGCACACTGGAGCCCAAATGGAACCACATGTGCAGCTCTCCAATTGCCTTAAGCTATCTATTACATATGTATGTCGCAGCACTGTACATGAAGATTATCCCAGTGTGTGTGTGTGTGTGTGTGTGTGTGTGTGTGTGTGTGTGCGCACGTGTGTTTGTGTACACTGTACTTAACATGGACCCCTCTGGAAGAGGTACAGATGGAAAGGCAAGCAGTTGATTTAAACTGCATAAAATGATTAATTTCCCGTCTCCTTGGGGTAAAATCTGTTGGGGTCCTAGTTTGGTTTACCATCAAAAAAACATTTCCTGTAGGCTTATATCCAATTTTGTCTTTTTTCTTAATATTTAGGATGTGATTACATGGAAAGAAAGAAAACTCCAAATGTTTATCCTATTAAATTTTCTGGGAGGGGGGGTTGAGAAGTCATATCAGTATATGAGTTGAATCATTTAGATGTACATAAACCTCAGTGAGGTGGAGTCACGTCAAATATATACAGAATTCACAAACGCAAACAAAAGTTCTCTCATTTCAGAACTAGCTTTTGAAGACGCAGGAGGCCTTAAGCTTATCGGAGCGCGCGGCCCGAATCCCCCAGCTTGTTTATCAGGGTTTAAAGAGGGAATGGATTTCTGCATGGGGAGGCAAACAACACGAGCTCTTAGCAAGCATGTGAAGGTGTCGTCAAAGGGCTCTCTCTCTCTCTCTCTCTCTCTCTCTCTCTCTCTCTCGCTCTCTCTCTCTCTCTTTCTTTCATTCCCGCTCTCGCTCCCCCTTCATCTTTCATCTTCCTCACAGCCCTCGCTCCTCCTCCTCCTTCTCTGATTGGTCTTCCTGCCCTTATTAGCTACATTAACGCGTGAGAGCAAGAGCTAAGACCATAACATACCGATCAATCACGGGAACCAGGGCTAATAATCGATCAGCGTAGCGCAAGTCCTCTCAATCTGCTCACCAATCGACGGCTTGGAGATTGATAAGGAGCAGTCTGTGTGTGTGTGTGTACGTGTATGTTTCTGTGTGTATGTGTGTGTCTATCCCACAGACACACATATATCTGTTTCTATCCCATTAATCTATTTGCTTTCCGTATTATTAACAATAATAACAACTGTGTGTGTGCGCCTGTGCGTGCGTGCGTGTGTGTCTGTATGTAAATATGTGTAGAGGCCCATAGGGCTTTGTACCCTCAGATAGTGGCAGACAGGCAGTTGTATCGGTGGAAATTATTTATTCTGGCATAATGTCCTTTACCCTGGCATCATACACACACACACACCCCATGCAGAAATTATGGAAACACTGGCATGAATCCTCCCTTTCCCCTGGCACCCCACTCTTACCTTGGCAGGGCTGTGACACATGCCAGCGCTCTAATGGATTAGTCCTGCAGCACTTTTAAACAAGTCAGGGTTCCTGTGTGTGTGTGTGTGTGTGTGTGTGTGTGTGTGTGTGTGTGTGTGTGTGTGTGTGTGTGTGTGTGTGTGTGTGTGTGTGTGTGTGTGTGTGTGTAAATGTGTCTGTGTGTGCATGTGCATAAGTGTTTGCTTGCATGCCCGTGTGTGTGTGTGTGTAAATGTGTGTGTGTGTGTGTGTGTGTGCATGTGCATAAGTGTGTTTGCTTGCGTGCCCGTGTGTGTGTGTAAATGTGTGTGTGTGTGTGCATGTGCATAAGTGTGTTTGCTTGCGTGCCCGTGTGTGTGTGTGTGTGTGTGTGTGTGTGTGCATGTGCATAAGTGTTTGTGCTTACGTGCCGGTGTGTCTGTGTCTATGTGTGCCGGTGTGCATATGCGTGCGTGTAAGTGTGTCTTTTCCCCTGTAGCCATTGTGTTTGTCTGTGGGTCTGTGTGCATGTGTGTGTGTTCCCCCTGTAGCTTTTATTTGTGTGTGTGTCTGTGTGTGGTCCTCGCTAACTAACGTGCGTTCGTATCTGCAGTCCTGTTCCAGGTCTTCTGTGTGTGTAAACAATGAAATGGTGTTCGACAGCAGTAGCACCGGACGATGGTGCCCTGCTGCTGTTATCTGCGCTGTAGTTGTTTTGGTTTAGATTATCATTATATATATACAACATTAAAAGCACTGACAGGCGAGGTGAATAATATTGATCATCTTGTTACAATGGCACCTGTCAAGGGGTGGGATATACCGGTATTAGGTAGCAAGTAAACAGTCAGTTCTTGGAGTTGATGTGTTGGAAGCAGGAATAATGGGCATGCGTAAGGCTCTGAGTGACTTTGACAAGGGCCAAATTGTGATGGCAGGAAGACTGGGTCGGAGCATCTTCAGAACTGCAGGTCTTGTGGGGTGTTCCCGGGATCCAGATGTTATCACCAGCGGAAGGACAACCAGTGCACCGAGGACAGGGTCATGGGCGCCCAAGGCTCATTGATGCATGTGGGGAGCGAAGTCTAGCCCGTTTGGGCAGGTTCCACAGAAGAGCTTCTGTCGCACAAAGATTGCTGGAAAACGTAATGCTGGCTATGATAGAAAGGTGTCGGAACACACGGTGCATCGCAGCTTGCTGCGTGTGGGGCTGCGTAGCCGCAGACCGGTCAGAGCGCCTCCAATGGGCATGTGAGCGTCACACCTTCAGAGGTCTTGTGGAGTTCATGCCATGACCAGTCAGAACTGTTTTGGTAGCATGAGGGGGACCTACACAATATTAGTCAGGTGGTATTTATGTTGTGGCTGATCAGTGTGTATATACATATATAATTTGCTGTATATCTCTGCAGGGAAAGGGGGCCGTGGCATCTACATTTTCATGGAGAAAAGGGGTTGCTGTCAGATGAACCACCTAACCCTTCTCTTTATTGTCCCTTTGTTGTGTGTGTGTGTGTGTGTGTGTGTGTGTGTGTGTGTGTGTGTGTGTGTGTGTGCGCGCATGTGTGTGCGTGTGTCTTGCCCCCCCATCAGCGCTGATAGCGATTGGCCAGTACAGCAGCACCATCGAGACCGTGGACGCCGGCTGGTGCAAAGACATCACGGACCAGGGGGCCACGCAGATCGCCCAGAGCAGCAAGTCCCTGCGCTACCTGGGCCTCATGAGATGTGATAAGGTACGGGAGGCGTGTGGGTGCTGGGTGTGCTTCCGCTTTACCACTCACTACCATGTCACATCGCCCACGCAAAATCAACATGTTGTTGTTGACGATTTCGAAAGCGCTGCTGTTTGGTGCTCTCAGAAAGTAAAAATGGTTTAGGATGAAGGAAGATTTTTTCGTAGAGGTGGAGGTTGCTGTGGTGCTTGATTGTAAATAAAGGGGAAAGAAAATGCAGCGATAATGGTTGCATGATTGCTCTATTCATTCTGTAAGCTTTGTAGGCTGTAGAGTGTATGAGTTCAGACGTTTATTTCCAACTGAAGTGGACCGAATGTACAGTACCTCTTTAATGTGAAGTTTTTTTGACTAGTAACCAAGTAACTCGTAAACACACAAATTATACCTGAGTGAAATAGTAACCACCAGACAAATAGATTGCACACAGATGAAGGCTTACTCCCACACATAATTACAAATTCACAGGCCACTTACTCACCAATCGTCCCCTCCCCCCCAACTCCCGAAAAAAACCACACCACTTTTTATCGTCATGGTAACAACTGGAGCCGGGATCTGCTATTGGTGCAGGGATGCTCCTCCTCCTACCATGCCTGTGTATCCAATTACCGCCGTCTTCGGCAGTCTGGACGACATGAGTGGAGTGGAGGGGAGGGGAGGGGAGGCAGGTGAAGCTAACAGCTGGCCACACACCTGAACCACCTACCTGTTGTGTTAGAAGAGCACCTGTTGGGTGTCACCACCTAGGTCAGGATCCCACCGCTGGCGGTTTGCATGGGGACGTGTGCACAGTAAGCTTGAGTGGTTCTCACACCCCGGGGGGTCTTTGATTGTGGGCTGAAAAGTGTGTGTGTTTGTGTATGTGTGTGTGTGTTTGTTTGTGTGTGTTTGTGTTTGTGTGGTTTAGTGTATGTGTGTGTATTTGGTGTTTGTGTGGTTTTGTGTGTGTTGGTGGGTGTGTCTGTGTGTGTGTGTTTAAGTGTGCTTTTGTGCGTGTTCTGTGTTGGTAACGTGGGTCTTTTTTTATTTTATAGTTCAGGCTTATTGAATTGGGCACGCCAGTATATCTCAGCTATATAGTTTGCGACCTCATGCATTTAATTTTTATGATGATGATTTATATGTGCACTATGATGTCATTGTTATACAAGAGTATAGTGCTCATGGTATCTTTTAGTTTTTTTGTCTCCATAATATTAAAACGCTTTAGGTGGGGCAGTGACCGTATATGTAGGGTTTCAGTGATGTCATGTCCTATGCAAAATACCATAGTAGACATGAGTGCCCATCCATCAAATTAAACTGAGAGGCAAAGTGAATAACAACATTACTCATTTAATTTCATATTCATTCAGTTGTCCTTCTGCTTTGAAAAATAAAATGTTCTATTTGAGTCTTAGTTTAAATCCTTCAATTAATCAACTGTATGGTGGAAACATGGAGACAAGTCATTTACTCTTGTGGGGTGTTTGAGAGCTGCTCAGCAGTAGTGTAGAGTTTGACACTTTTCAAAGTCCGATAAATTACCACAAATCACACAAATCAAATTACCTTGTTTTGTGTGTGTGTGTGTGGGGGGGGGGGGGGGGGGGGGGGGGGGTATGCATGCATGTCGGTGTGTGCTTGTGTATTATATATTTCTTCTTTTTTTATTCTTATACAATCACCACATTTACAATGGCTGTTTGACTTTATTTAATTAGCTTTTGGACTTAAATGGACATCTACGCCTTTCAAAGGTACGAATCTGCAGACATTTAATTGACATACATTTATGGTGAGAAGGAGAAAAAGAGTGTGTCTTTTCCACATTTCAGAAGTTATTAAAGGCCTTGTCCTTTAAAACAATGGTCTGCTGGCTCAGTATATTGCTTTAGTTTCCTTCAATTATTGCTAGGTGGTTACACCTTTAACTGAGCGTGCGTTAATTATATCTGCCCCCCCAGTTCATTCATTCCGCTTCATATTGATTTGATCTGATCTACAACAATAAAAGCTACATGTTCAGGTGTATTTACTGTATGCTTGCGGCAGGGCATTCAGTGCTTTCGACTTCTCCGTTTATTTTATTTTACGGATGTACCATTTAACATTTGTGCCCCATCTGAAATATCAGAAATTGCTTGATTTGCACATCAGAGCAGTGTGATCTGGAACTGAAGAAAATTTAATCTTGGTTAAAATGCTTGCCATTATTGGATAACACCCCAGGGAAAACACAGTGGGCTCCTGATCCCATTTGCTGTCAGGAAACGTTCTCTCGTTAGAGAGCTCTCGCCACAATGGAGCTCAACTTTCACTTCCCTCTCATGCAAATTGAAACACTTTCAATTTTTGGGGGGGCGAGAAGAAGGCTGTGTTTTTTGTTTTTTCTATCATGCGAGCGATTCCACATTTGCCTTAAAATGAGAAGCATAGTGTAACTTTTTATCTTGTTCCCTTCCTCACTTTTATATACACAATTTCCATCCACTGATCTGCCTGCCTATCTCTTGTTTTCTCTTTGTTGTTATCTATTCTATCTCACTCCCTCTAGTTGGCTTCAACCAATTATTTGCCCCCATATATTAATCCATTCATCCGTAGAATCATCCATCCATCCTCCTCTTCATGCCCTTAATCTAATTCTAAATCGTATCTAACTCTAATACTAAACTCTGTTTTGCTTTTATTATAGAGGCTGTGTATTAGATTTGCAGGGCCTCTTTACCCATCTGATTTCGCCGCTTTCCCATCGCTGTGTATCATTGCTTCATGTGGTGGTTGAAAGCAGACGTCTTCTCTAGTGTGGTTGTGATGGTAAAGTTTTTAGTTCATAAGGTGAATCAAATGCATTTGATTTGACATTTAAAGCAATGAAACATTGCAGGCCTTCAGGGGGATAGAGTGTGCTGATGGCGAACTCTGAGATAGCAAGCTGTGTTTTTTGGATCGATGCTTGTGATGCCGAGGACATCTTAGTGCCCGTTATTGAGGACCTACGCAAGCGTATTGTGTTAGTAGTTACGCAAGTTGTTCTGCATACTTAGTACTGGATGCAACCCATCGGAATAATGACCTGGTCCATCCTCTTGTATTTATATGCTGCTGCCACCCAGGCTTGCTAATGGTCGAATAGCTGTTGGGATTTAATAACCGTTCATGTTATATGCTACTGGTAGTGGATGAGGTGTACCCACTCACAGACACACACACACACATACACTCACTATGTAAAGCGCTTTGTGTACCTAGAAAAAGCGCTATATAAATGTCAAATGTCACGAGAAGAATCTGTTGCGTGTGTTTCTATGAATGCTGATTCAAACATACAGAACAAGTATTCTGAGAAGGCATTCTGAGATAGATTGAGTATGAATGGATGAATGGACATAACTTTTCTTTAAGCCAGCCTCTTTATCACCATATTAGGCTACCTTTGTCCGTCTCTCACAACCTTCGAGATGATGGATTGAAATGTGTTACATTAAACAATTATATTTTTCACGCCTTCATTTATTTTGCTGTTCTCTCTTTCTCTCTCTCTCTGCCTTCTCTCTCTCCATCTGTGTGTTATATCCCTCCCTCCCTAACTCCTTCTCCCCCTCCCTCCCCTCTCTCCCTCCATACCTCCTGTGCTAGCTGACGTGGAGTCATGTTTCAGACTGAGCGCTGTCACTCTGCTAGACAAACACACAGCCCACTGATAACCTTGACGCATCACAACCAAGAGGACAGTCCTCTCTCTCTCTCTCTCTCTCTCTCTCTCTCTCTCTCTCTCTCTCTCTCTCTCTTTCTCTTTCTCTTTTGCTCTCTTGCACTCTCCTCACTTGTCATACACACAAAAAGAGGAGAAGGAGAATTGGAACGTTTACTAGGAGGAAGTGGAGAAGGTTTAGGGTTGGTTCGAAGGCGACTGCTAACTGGATCCAGCTGCCTCTTCCCATACGGAGCGGTGTGAACGATTGATTTTTTCAATTTCTTTTTTTTCCAGTCACAGTTTATATAAACTTGCTTCCCTACTGTATAGATTTTACTGTCTGGAAGACTAAATACTGTGTGTGTGTGTGTGTGTGTGTGTGTGTGTGTGTGTGTGTGTGTGTGTGTGTGTCTCCTGCCATCAGTGGTTGTGTGAAACAAGAAAGAGGTGGCTTTTCACTTCACTGACGTTTCCAGTTGTGTGAGATCTTTCAATGTCATCGTCAGAATGCTACCTTGCTCCTGCAATGCTCAACAAGTGTTGGCCTAATGGTCGGCTCTTTTCTTTTATTGTGGAATGTGTGTGTGGAATGTATGCTATTTATCGTTAGCTCAGTTCATAATGGAGCTTTCAGACCAGAGCCCGCCCTCCCCTCCCAGGCCAGGGTTAGTAGTATGCACGGCTTGTCTCAAAAGTGTAGAAACTGCTGCCCTCAAGGCCTAAATGCCACTGTTCCGATGAGAGAGAGAGAGGTGGCTATTGATCCTGACTCACCAGCCCCCCCCCCCCCCCCCCCCATCAATTAATTTGGTCATCTCTCGCCCTCTGACACTCAGCCGGCCTTTTGAAGCGGTGAGCTGATAGTCATGGAGAACGAGCCTCATCTCAGGGTGCAGTGCCGTGTGTGTGTGTATGCGCATGCATGTGATGGAAGTGCATGGCTTTTCAGTGGGTTCACAGTCAAATGTTTAGCCTTTTTCTCCAGGGACGAATTTATCTCTGAACACGTCGCAAAACAAACAATTCAATTCAAATTGCTTTATTGGCATGGAAAATGCACATTTACATTGCCATAGCGCAAACAGTTGAATAAGATAAAACACAGGATACAAAATAATAGTAAAAACAACAAATATCGAATAAATTCATCAAAGAAATCCAATAATCTCTCTGCCTTTCAACCTCGTTTCTCCAAAGGTGTGTATTGTTTGGTGCACTTACATGTCACTTCATCGCTTGATTTGCCCTTTTAAGCAATCCCCCTTCTCCGTTCCTTGTCCACTCCTCCTTGCCGACTCGTACACTGCACTGAAAGCAAAGAGGCCAGATGTTGAAGGTCACAGAAGCCAGCCCACACCGCATCGGCACAAAGCTGGACTCGGAGGCACTTAGGCCTCTTGGTATTTGAGAGACAGCTGTTGATTAATGTTTGTCTTTAGAAGTGGTAAAGAATAGGCATAAGACATCGGAAAACAGTCAGACATGCGGGGGAGGAGGGGGAAATAACCAAGATAAATAATTAGAGGCAGGTATAGGCCAGGAACTAAAAAACGTCAGTCCAGACAGACCAATACGTAAACAAGATATACATAACACCCGGAATTACAGCGCGTTGGATATGCCCCGCAGCTGTTGGTTAAAGGAGTGTCCTATACAAAGCATGTCTTTTTTTGTTTGTTTTCATTTTATTTTAAAGCGTGCTTTCCCGTTAGCCCTCGCGAGGCCGCATGGCATTCAGTCAACGGGTACGAATACCGCCGCACACGCACTGCCAAAGCGGCCAGACAGACCTCGTTAAAGCAAACTCGCTCCCGATCAATATGGGTGCTACGCCATGGGCGCGTTCTGGCTGCCGGGGACGACGCGAGGATGGGCATGGTGCAGCAATTTGCGGACATAAACAAGGCTCTTAATTGTTTAGGGCCGCGAGGTTTATATTGGCGGGGAAGATAAACTAGTGTGCGGCGCTGAGAAGCCTTTATAGTGGTTATTTAGGAAATGAGACTTTTCGGTTGGCCGAAAATGTTGTTTGATGTGGGCTATCAACGGAAAATGGTGGGAGGGCGGAGAGAATTAGGATTTAATTATTAAGTGAGCATTGACACAACGCAGGCCCAGTAGGGTTCAGGTCCCTGTTGGTTCTCCCTACTCTACTAGGTTGGGCCTAGTTTCTTCAAAAGAGGAGAGAGCGGTTTGAAAGAGTCCTTTGCCATTGGTGATCTTCAATGTAATCTGGAGTCATCCCTGAGGAGCCGTATCGATCGGTGTGATTGTGTCCGAGACACCTCCCGATGATGATCCCTTCATCTTGTTTTTTTGAAAGGCCAACAGTGAAGGGGGTTGGGGGAGGAAGCCCGAGACTAAGACCTTCAGCAAAACCAATACCAAACACACACACACACACACACACACGACCATATACAATGCCAAACTCACACATTATTTTATGTTTCATTTCACATCCTCTCTCTCTCTCTCTCTCTCTCTCTCTCTCTCTCTCTCTCTCTCTCTCTCTCTCTCTCTCTCTCTCTCTCTCTCACACATATCATGCGTCCCTCTATTCCTGTCTCTCTAGTGAAGGTCATTCAAGGTTGTGTGCATTCAAGGGTTCAGGCATTCCGGCAATTCAATTAGTCCTATACAGAGCTCCTCCATTTCCTGTTGTGCTGCTCTGTTTCGCTTCCTTCCTTCCTTCCTTCCTTGTATCCCCGTCCTCTTCCTCTGCCAATCACCAGTCCTCCGCATGGCAGAACACATCATGGTGGAATCATGACAGATGTGGTTGCCCATAAACCGAATATTTAACTTCTGGTGAATAGTGCGTGTGTTTATTTTCCATTCTGACAAACATGGAAATATACAGCAGGTGGCCACAACTGGTTGCTAGCCTGCAGGCGTGCGGTCTGTCTGCTGCGTTTTAATGCTAATAGAATGTAGTCCATCTCCTCTGCCTTCAGGCAATGCCTGTACAAAACGGTTTAACACAAATGGGAGTTGGACGACAATTTGTTTAGTTGCCAAATTTTAACCCACGGATGGCTTGGATTGGTCGAACAAAAACGGACAAACATATCAACACCATCATGAGTGAACGTGGCAAGCGATGCCACCAACGATGAAAACGTATAATCCATAACCCAATTTCCAACCGTCAGTAAATTTTCTATTAGTGTTAGGGGACAGATTATTCATACCTGTTTAAAATAAAATAATTAAATAGTGGGACATAATTTCCCATAAGGTCTCTCCTTTCGACTGTTAAATTGTTAATATTTTCCTTTCTTACAGTAAAAAGGTATCACTCGTCTTTCCTTTGGAAGAGCTTCATTGATTTCCACAATCTATTCCGCATTTTACAATAACAAACACTCACACTATGAAATGTGTCTCAAGTCAGATCCTTTTTGAGGTGTGGAATGGGATGGGGTGTCCTTGGGTTGTATTTATCTAGAGGCCAAGTGAAAGGAAAGCGCTGTGTAAAAAAGCTCAATTAAACCGTGTGTGTGCGTACGTGTATAATTTTATTTCTCATGGCATTCTCTGCCAATGTCTGACCCCAGTAAGCCGCTGTGGAATCTGTTCCTATGCTTTTGAGAGAGAGAGTGAGTACCGGTATGTGTATGCAAGTGTGTGTGTGAGATGAAGATATGATCTTGCCTTACAAATTGCTGACAATACGATACCTTATATTGTCAACAGTTTTGATTGAACTCTTTATACTTTATCGGAGCAGTTAGTATCAGTGGTGGCCACAACAGTATTGTATGTTTCTCTGTTGGTCACTGTCTCTTGTTTGTTTATATATCTTCTGTATTTCTCCTGCTCACTGTCTCCTGCAGCAGGCTTTTTTTAATCATTAATTCAGTGAGAACGTTATTCACATTTTCTATATATATAAAGTATATACCATATATACTAATGCAATGATATATAGGCATGACATACTATAAATTGACATGCTGTACTACCGCTGTTATGTTAACCCTTTCTAGAGAGTCCCATTTTGGCTATTTGAATACTCAGAGTACAGAATACAATACAGACTTTACATTGACTGCCTGTTAAAAGGTGGATCACTTTTTCTCTGCGTGGCTAGGACTGGGTGCCTGTCACTGGTGGTCACAGAATGTTCCGACACCATTTCTTTTTCTTCTCTTGAGATTAAGCAGTTTGAGGGTGGGCCAAACCACATACACTCAGCTACCTTTGTCACGCATGGCGGGTAGAAGGTTTACAACCGGGCCTCGGAATCTCTCTCTGTGAGCTTTTTGAAGTGTGTGTGTGTGTGTGTGTGTGTGTGTGTGTGTGTGTGTGTGTGTGTGTGTGTGTGTGTGTGTGTGTGTGTGTGTGTGTGTGTGTGTGTGTGTGTGTGTGTGTGTGTGTGTGTGTGTGTATGTGTGTGTGTGTGTGTGTGTGCTGGTGTGTATCCCGCCCTCTGTTTGAGTGGTCTGATATTGTGCAGGGATGCGGGGTGTGTGAGTAGGACCAGCATTGCCTGACCTCTGCTTTTTGTTTTTTTAAAGGCATGTTCACAAGGCCATCCCCCAGAATGCTGCCTAACTCTTGCTTTGCTCTTAATAACTCTGAATGGCTACTTTCTCAACCAATGAGCAAACGTATCCCTCTAAATCCTCATATACCAACTATTCGACACACACCAAAAAAATCAGAACTAATGTAATCCCTGCTCCTTTCTCTGCTCCACCTCCCTCCTTCTAGCCCTTCCTTAACCTTTTCCCCATTTTTATCAGTTCCCTTAGAGCCAGCCACCACAGCCGCCTGTCCATGCAAAACTTTACAGCCCCGGCTTTTACTTTGACCGGTTTAAAGAACACTATAAATCTCGTGCCGTTTAAATCCGGTCCTGTTTAAGACGCCTGAGATCTGATACACTGCATTCTTCTTCTAGCTAAATGGCCTTTTTAAACATTTACCCCAAATGTATTTACTGGCTGACTGATGGACTCTGTGCATGGGAGTGGACATGGGCCCTGAAGGGCCCCAGGATGTTTGTCTCTCTTTATGGGCCCGGCTTTAGCAATGGCTGCCACATGGACAAAGAGAGACTAAAGGCTGGGGGAAGAAAACTGTGACAAACTTGGAAAGGAAATGGGGCCAAATTTTTTTTTTTACGAAAGAAAAGAAAACTCAATATTGACACCAGGGTATTTGTGTTCATTTTCCTCTAAGTACAATCTTTTTAGGTTTTATCTGTATTAAGTGAAATAATGCTTTAGTAAAATAGCAGCATAGCCCATATTCCATATTCTTTTTTTAAATTGATGTTACGGTATATATATTTTTGTCTTTGAATACCAGCGACACATAGAGGTTGCTCTCACCGTGCACATCAGACGCCAGCGCATCCTGGTCGTGTTTGCATATCTCATTATCAATTCACGTTCCCGTGCTTTTGTTTCCCTCGCCTTCCCAGAACACAAACTTGGCTGGCATTAGTCACGTTAACGACGCACTACAGAGCGCTGCCTACAGGGGGAGGAGATAGTCCTGCGTTGGTGCTTAATGTATATTCTACACGGTGATGGAGTGCATCTGCATCAGAAGAGTGGGGTCTGTGGGGGCCAGCGCTGTGGGGCCAGCGCTGTAAAGACGGGAGCCGAGGGGAGCACTCCGGCGAGGGGGAGGTCACCACGGGAACAGTCACTCACCCACAGCTCAATACAAAAACAACCTCTGCATATCTGCAAAACACACACATGCGCACACTTACAGACAGACACACACACACACACACACACACACACACACACACACATTAAGGAAAATAAACGGGGCAAGACATTTATTTGCAAACATTTAGGATTTGTTGTAAAAAGAATGCTAGACCATGATTGTTAGTAAATTACTCTGTGTAGAATAGATAAGGTCCTGCCTGCATCTCCGTACATGAAAGCGAGAGTTTGAATCTTATGCAAATTAAGGTGTTTCGTCAATTGATACAAATATTCACCTGAATTTACATGGGCTCAATTAAGTAAATCATCGTACAATAGTAATCTTTTGTCATCTGAATTCTGTATGCATTTATATTCATCAGGCCACTGATCAAGGTAAGGAATTTTCAAAACGTTTCATTTAGGGAAAGGGGTAGGCTACGTAAACAGCAGCCTTCAACTCTACGCAGTAAGGCTATAGTTTGGCAAATACCAGTTACTAAACTTTAAAGTCCATTCGTCCCTCTGTGTTTACATCTACATTGTGCCTACATTGTGTTAAATGCAAAGCTCACATGTGAAGAAAGTTGCACTCAGGTATGTCGTCTTGTCGTCCACGGTATTGCTGGCGACTCCAGAACAGTGAAATTGGCATGATATTTTAGCGGAAGACTTAGAGTGGACGGGAATGAGAGATGCATCCTTTACCAAGTATTGCAATATAGGGCGATTTGCGGCGATACGGTGATATGCATCTTAAAAACATGTGCGAGAAGGAGGGAAAAGTGTGGGGGGGAGGGGGACACTGCCCCCCTGGCCCCCATACATCCGGCGCTCCTGCTGTATACACACTTATATCCACATCATGTGTACAAATCTCCCGGCCCAGCCACTCTCCTTGACCGCGGAACGCTCAATCAAAATGGTCAGATATATCAAACGGGTTCAGATGTATACAGCTTTGTCTCCATCTCTCTCTCTCTTCCACTTGTAAAACCTGACAACACCGCATTACCCATCAGTCAGCATTACACCGCTCTCAGATCTACAGGGCAGCATCTTTGAAGTTAAAAAGGGAGAAAATGTCATAAGTGTAGGCCTCGTTCCAGATCGCTGTGGCTGCGCTCCCAGATGCTTCCAGAAGATTAGAGCGATCTGTTCCCTCATACGGGTCTCCTATAAACTTGGCAGCCTTGTTCCGAGGCAAAGCTGGTCTGGTACAGCACAGTTCCTCTCCACGTCAGGGCTGTAGAGGGCAGGAACTAGTCGCCCAGAACCATTTCAGTTCGGCTTTTCTGATCGCCGCTACCGCCGTACTGTACGTACTTCACTGTAAAACGTGTCGGGGTGGGGGGGAGGAGGAGAAGGCTCTCCTTGGCCTAAATCCAGAAAGTTGACTGAAACGTAACGTCTCGAACATGGGGTCTGGCCTCCAAATGCCATGCAGGTGTTGTGATGTCATCACCTCTGCTTCATGGTGCCACAGAGCCAGGCAGAGCGTCCGGATACGCTGCAGTACCACACTCACCAGAGATGCCATAATCATCAGGAACTTGTTATTGTAGGCCTTTGGATTTGGCTGGAGAGAGTTGGTTTGAGACAAATATTGAACGAATGGCTGCCAAGTGATTTTCTGTCATGAACTTGTTTTCCCGGTAATGGTTTTTGCTAAGATTTCTATGCCAATGATGCTTGTTAGCATCATTGAGGTTAGCGATTTAACCATTTTGAATCAGCTTGAGGGCAAGAGTTGCTTTCAGACTTCTAATTAACGCTAACACTTGTACTTTTTGCATGCATATTCTACAACCTAAATCAACATTATGGGCCAATGAAATAGTTTGTCTTCAAACTGCCTATCAAACTGTGGCAGCATTCTGTGTTTCCGCAACCTACAATTAGCAAATGATTCTGCATTTTGATAGGGAGCCATTTTGTGTCTGCCGTATTTTGGGTGACAAGTGGAGCAGCACTAAATAAGCATTAATTAAGGTAATGGTCTCCCATCTCTTTGACAGGTCTATTCTTTAAATCTCTTTTAATTGTAATTATGCTGATTAACGAGTGGCAGAGTTGGGTGGTTCATTCTCTTCATGATACAGCGTAATATGTTATGAAGGCAATCAAGGGTTCGTCGTTTTATCTACTAATGAGTCTCGCCATTGTGTCATAACAAACTTTACACAACTGCGATAATAGCAGGGAAAGCAGGGCTCTGGGTGCCTCAGTTCACTTAGCTCATGATGCTTCTCCTGTTGAAAACCACATTGCATTATATCTGCGCTTGGTGATTATGCCAGGCGTTTCAAGCTGAACATGTAGCTGTTTAGCTTAGCATAATTTCCTTTGATAGCAAACAGTAGTTCAGCATGTAATGGTACATAGCAAGGCACAAAATAGTTGATGCTGTGCCAACCAGGCATGAATAAATAAAGGTTAAATATAAAACAAAATAGTAGATCACATCAAGTGATACATATCGTGTTGAATATGCTGGAATAAATTGCTAGGATTAGATTAGTTGGTTAAAAAGACTTTTCTGCTTTCTTTTCTTTTTCAACAAGACTCCACTTTGATCGTGACTTTGATCGAAAGGAACACTATATTTGTTTTACCATCCTATCCCATCCTAACCATCTACTGACTATTCTGAACAAGTGATGTAGGACCGCTTGTGATCAAGCTTCAGCACAACCAAAGCCCGGCCCTGACAGCTTCTTAAACCTCTCATGAGAGCAACCCGAGAGCTCAGGTCTGCTGTCTGGTCCGAGGCACTCCTTCACTTCCATCGCACACAACTGTATCTACACATCTCTCCGTCCAGAGCCAACCCCAATCGCTTTGAGAACTTTTAGCAGATTCTTATCATAACCCCGAAGAAGAAAACAATGACACAAGACGAAGACAATGGAAAAGATTACAAACTCGTCAGGAATCTGGTCTGGGAAGCTGTTGCCTTTCCGTAAAAATATTTCATGGAAAACACTGTGAAAGCCAAATGTTTGGACGAGGAATCTGTGAAATACTTTGTCAGACCTTTGGCAACGACTTGCGAGTGTGTTCTGCATGTGTGAGTGTTTATACATCACTTCCCCTGGAAAGTGTCATGCCTACGGGCTGGGTGGGGAGACAGTTCTGGGTGGATTGTGGTTAACCCCGCTGGGTCTCTGGGGGTGCTCTGTCTCTGCTCATTGTCAGGATGCTGGAGCTTTCTGCCGATTGCAATAGGATGAGGGTCTGGTCACCAGTGGTGAATGGTGTGGAGCTTTGAGCGCCTGTTTAGCACCCATTTAATGACAATGTTGCCTCGTGAGCTCCTTGGACTTGGCTATCCTGTGGTGTGGGTTTGTGTTTCTGTGTGTGTCTGTGTGTAGTGAGATAGCATTTCGGTGTGTTTGGGAGTAGCATTCATGTACGACGACGTGAACATTACAGTGATGACATTCATATAAAACAATTTTTGTATGGAGGAACAAATTTTATTGTTTGAGTTGCATAGCCCATTGTAACTACGGAATTCTCTCTCTTTGCCCTCTCCCTCTCCCTCTCCCTCCAGGCTGAAATAACTCCCTGTTCATTTAATCAACACATGATTCACAGATTTCTCTCTCTCTCTCTCGCTCTCGCTCTCGCTCTCTCGCTCTCTCTCTCTCTACTTGCAGGTGAACGAGGAGACTGTGGAGAGGCTGGTTGTGCAGTACCCTCACATTGTGTTCAGCACGGTGATGCAGGACTGCAAGAGAACGCTAGAGAGAGCCTATCAGATGGGATGGAGCCCCAACACATCCAACGCCTTGTAGCTACCGGCAGAACTAAACACACACAAACACACACACACACGCACACGTTGACAGACTCATGTGAACATAAAAATGAAGATGAAAATGGACCCAAACACACCCTCATACAAAACAATGTTCTCTTCATAGTGCAACCCAGAAACATGTCATGTATGTTTGTTTGTTTTTCATTTAGTGTTCGAACATACACATATATAAACACACACACATACACTCATAGGTTGTTACATTTACATTTGTTTAATTTTAGCCATGGTTGACCTTTAAATGTTTGTTTTATTCTTTTTAAACGTTTACTTCTGTCAAAGTATATTTTAAAGATGATGCAAATGTGTATAGGCTGTGCATGTGTGCATCTTTAGTTTATGGACGCTTAGTGGGGGTGTTTTAGCACCACTATAGGGTTCACCCATGTAGTGAAGCTACAGCACTCTGGTCCATGTCAGCTACAGGCTGTGTATGATGTTAAGCCCCTGGTAACCACTGCTCAGTGGACGATATTTCTGGACTTAGTTACACTGAACACCCATCCGTAAATGTGGCTTGGGTTGAGGGTGCCTGGGGAAGTGAACCCGAGAACAAAAGTTGGACAAAACAATGGCGTCATTACATCTGTGGCGTTCAGAGACAACATTGTTGTTGTTGTTGTTGTTGTTTTGAATGGCACATCCATGTTGCTCATAGGTTTGGTCAAGACAACAATTCTTACAACTGAACTCTCCGATGCTGATATCAAACTCGGAAAAGCTAAATCAATCGCACGATCGCAGAATTACAGAAGATGGAGTACGGCGCTCCGACAAGGGAAGCCTTTGGACTCAAAGACTGATTGAAATACATGTCTGAAGAAAACAAAAGACTTAAACAAAACTCAAGCAGAAAGATTGGTGCCCCGAACCTCACTCCAGGCACCAATTGTTTTGTTTTTCCCAACTGTTTTCTGCCTTTATTCGGTGTTAATTGCGGTGTTATAAGCGTCTGTCGGTTTATTTGTGCTAAGTTGCACTGGACTCGGTTGCTAGGCTCCCTGTTGAAAGACAGCGCGGTGACTCATACATTTATAGCACATCAGCATGGTTCAGACGAAGGATTTGATCGGAAATAATAACGAAAATAGTCGGAACAACTGCCTGGCGCTGTGCAAGCCTTGTTCCCTCCCCATGTTTGAGAAAGTGTTTTAATTGTGATCATCATCATATTTCCTATTTCCTGCATGGGGTTTGAATTTTCACATCAGCATTTGTGTGTCTGAGACTCAATGCTATCTCTGATGCAATGCAGAGTTTCGGTTTAACGATTGATTAACCCTTTCTTTGAAATGTTTTTAGAATAAAACCACTACAGTGCTTGAAATAGAAGTGGCCTTTACCTACAAAGCCAGGGTCAGTCTACCACAATATGAATCCAAATTACTTTGATGAAGGAAAAGAAGTTGCCTTAAGTGCATGGTATTTGTCATTCAATCATTTACCCCACAAGAGAGGTTTAAAGATCCATACTTTTTTGTATTATTATCTTATATTCAACCACATTATTTTGTGTTGCTCAAAGATAGGGAGTATGGTAAAAGTTAATTAATGCACCATTATAATGTATCTTTTTGATAGTCTATTTACTTATCCAAAAAAATTAATATAGTAGAGAACATGGAATGTGAATGGTTTTGAGTAGATGTCCTCAGATATTATTTTTTAGTTTGTTGTTATTTTCTTCTGTCCAAATGATGTTTACTATTTAGAGTGACAGTGTAATCAGTGGTCTGGATTGTTCTAGAACTGTATACTGACGTATGGTTTGATTAAGCAGTGCTGTGTGGGATTTTATTGGATTAGAGTATATACCTGCAACATTAGCTATGTAGCAATGCATTGAGGGGTTATCTTTCTTTGTGATTTAGGATGTAAACAAAAACATGCAAAAAAAACGAACAAAAGAAAAGTGGCTTGAGCATCATCTGGGACGGTAGAAACGAGCTGTCCCATAGAAAAAAAACTCAGTAGAGCATTATGCAAAAACAGCCACTGTATTTTTCTACCATGTGAGAACCCTCTTCGGCCCCGGCCTCCACACACATTGGGAACAATCGGTTGAAGAGGGCTCAGACTTAAGGCAGCGCTGTAATCGTTTATAGTACACGCCACATTTCAGACGATTAACAAAGCGTTCATTTTACTCTCGTCAGGATTTAGAGCTCCTTCCTCACAGAGGGTTTTTCTTTTTCTCTTCTATTGTAATCCCCTCTTGCACTTTCTTCTTCGCTTGATGTTGATACACTTGATCCCTGATTTGTTAAGGCAACCGTAAATGACTGGATTTACATAAAGATGAATTAAAACACTACTACTTACAGTCTCTTTCTTTCGCGCTCTCTCTCTCTCTCTCTCTCTCTCTCTGGCATTGTTTGTGTGCGTGTGTGTGTGTGTGTGTGTGTGTGTGCTTGTGTGTCCGTGTTATACCAGTACCAATTCCACTATTCATCATGTTGATTAAGCATGCTTTCAAACCTAGTTTGTGAGAAACTAGGTGTGAGAAAGAGATCGAGAGTGATTACATATACAACTTGTCCCTCCCTAGTTAGGTTTGTGGGCCAATGGACCAAAACAACTCCATTTGGCTACGCTATAACATACCTGTGCTAGCCTAAAAAGCTACATATGCTAATCATATACGTTATGTGTGAATGGAAATGATCAGGTAAATAAGTGCACTCATTGAATGCGGAACACATTGTTTTCAATGCGTGGTCTGGATTATTTGTATTCAAACTGAATGTGATGGTCATAATTTGCACATTGTTATGACATCCAGAGACTTGCCATAACTTACATCCACACAATTGATGAGATTACGTTTCCAATTTAGTTGCCATTCGATATATCTTTAATATTATAGAGATATGGACGTACACAATATATACTAATATTGTATTTTGTCTTATTTTCTTTGTAGTCTTTAAAATATTGTTTTTTTGTTATTCTTATTATTTTAGTGCAAGAACGTCTTTAATACCTCCACGAGAGTGATCCGATATGGTTTCCGTGGTCTTTTTCCAAAGAGTTTAGTTGTTTTTGTCGAGTGTGGTGTTTTGCTCCTCTTTTAAATATCGCTGTGTTAACAGAAACTAGACCAAGTCAACCAACCTAAAGGTGTGAAAATTAAAATCACAAACAAAGGTGGGTCTCTCGGGAACACAGCAGCAAACAAATTTGAAAAGCCGAAAAGCACTGTGTGTTTCAACCTCCCTGCAGTAAATCATTTGTGGATGTTGTGACAAAAGAGGGCGATACCTTTTATCTTTATCTTGTCCTGTTCTTCGGAGACTCTGGACACCGGAAATAACTGTATTTTCTTTGAGGTAAAACGCTATGATTTCAAGGACAGCACAACATTGTCTACATCACAGGGAGCTGCACTCTTCAGAAGCAGAGCTGGGTGGTGTCCATTTTCTGCCCGACAAGACGGCTAAGAAAGAGCTGACATTCAAAGCAAAGAGCTGTCATTCAGTATGTCTACTTGTCTTTCACAATGTTGCCCCTTTCAAGTGCTCATGTGCATATTTCTTTGTTCTAGGTGTTTGTGGGTGTTTCCTGTCCTGGGATCAAAAACAGGAACTAGCATCAAACATGTATGCAGTGGTACGTTCTTTCACACTAACCCCCGCCCAAATGTCAGCTTATTGTCGGTAATTGAGTAAATCTTTCGGATTCCAATTTTACGTTAAAATTTAGGTTGTATTTCCTAAAATTGACATCATGACTGTGTCTGTAAAGGATGGCAGCTGCCAATAGTAAAGAGACGTGGAAGACATTGTTTTTGTACAAAGTTATGTCAAGAAAATCTGTTTTTTGACGAGATAACAAGACAGCAATACATCACCTCGTTGACACGGTACTGTCATTTAAAAGCACTCCAACGAGTGTGTTTATATAGGCATTGGTTAGCAGTTTTAGAGTCACATCACAACTGAATTAGTCATAATAATAGATTTGTATCATTAAAATGATGAATGGTGAATGGATGAATGAGCAGAGGTTTCTCAATAGGAGCCAAAGCATAGGGTTTGGGGTTACCTGGTGAAGGATATGCTGCTTTTAAAATCAGCATTCAACAGTGTATGCCAACAAAACATTTGCACATAACCTGCTGCTTTCCTCTCTCCAGACCACCCTTTTAGTCCTTTTGGGTACTTGACATTGAGTAACTTCAACAATGTTCCCAAGTAACAACTGTAACGTGTGTTTGCTTTTTTTTTTTTTTTTTTTTTATCCTGTCCACTCTGTTGAACTCTGATTTAGATGTGAAGGCTTGTGTATGTTTTTTGAGCCCAGACTCTGTAGTATTTCTAAGCCTCTTGTATTTTGATATGACACATTCAGTGCACATCTGAATGAGCATGTGGTTGGATTGTGGGCGTACAGTGTTGCCCCTCAATAGGATGCCGATATACATGCTTCTGAGCACCACAACACTGACCTTCTCAGGGTGGACACTCTTCAACAGGGCTTCCTCAGACTGCACTGTAGCTCCAATAGGGACAGTGTTGAGGCCTTCACCTCTCAGCTGTTGCTTGGTTGCCACCAGAGAGGACATTGTCGTGGATTTCCCGACTTCAAATAGGTTTTCCCACCAGTCAGGCTCTTCATGATATCCTCTGCATTCCCCTTCCCTCCTTATCTTCTCCTTATGAATTCTGCACATGCTTCATGCTGCTTGCCCCATATTATTTTCTGTCAGAGAGAAAGGGGCTGATAAAGGAAAATCCCAATCATTATTGGCTTGTTGATTCACAGAAGGACTGATGCCTTGAAAAAGTACACTGGTAGAAGATGTGAATGGTACTGCACTGGTCAAGAGCCTGTCGACGGTTCTTGATTATGAACATTCTTCCTTTAAATATGCAATTCTGTGACTTTAAGCCTATTGGACTTGGAAAGAAGTATTAATTTATAGCCTTCAGCTTGGACTTAGTAGTCACTTAAAGACAAATGAATCCCCCTCAACAAATACACATACACATCCATCTTGTATTTCTCTCTGGGTAAATTATGCAGCTTGGTGGGTTTTACTTGTGCCAATTAGCGCCTTAGCAAAGGTAAGCGCATGTCATCAATTATCCCGCTGATGAAGGTGGATTGCATGGGTGGCTCGCCCATGCAATCCTTGGACTTCTGCAATATTCATCAAGGTGGAAGACGACTTTCACCCTACTCCCGGATCAGACACTGCCCACGGAAAGCCATGGCCCACCTTGCCACGGCAGCGCAGAATTGCAATAGGGAGCAGTAATTAAACTAGGTAAATATTCATGTCGACATTACATTTTTAATGAGCAGCTGATAGGTATCAATGCTGACCATACAGGACATTTGTCATGCCTGCAAGGACGTTCAGTCTAGGCGCCCTGAGAAATTAGTATTTTTCCAGACCTAATCACGGCTGACATTGAGGAACGTCCTCGGTCGCGTGTAAAGTCTGGGATTGCTTTGAAAATCCTGATTTCCTAGCTTAGTGGGTTTCATGCTAAACACCTGTCAGCCCCTGAGAGGAGTGCATCAAGCGGGGGATGAAACATCGCACACATCACTGTTTGTGCGTCACCACGCCGCAGGCTGAATGCGTAAACAGTACCGTCAACATTGAGTCATGGACCCGTTTTGACTTCAGATAAAGAGTTGACTGTATTTTGTTATTTGTGAGTTGACATTTGAGCGTCTTTGTGTAATACGGTTACATAGACTTAGTCCCGGGCGGGAAAGGAGTCTGTTACAGCAGCAGGATAGTAACAGAAGGAGCATGAGAATTAAATAATTCACTAAGAACTGCAAATAGCATACAAAGAAATGTATATGTACAAATTGTTTTTCATATTAATAATAAATAAATATATATATATATATTACACTTTTTGCATGTTAATGTGTATCAAGTCATCTCGAATTGTTGCTTAGAATTTGGGGTTTAACCTTTAATTTAGTCTCAGAGACTAATTCCTTTTGTTGTTTTTATGGGTCTCACTCACTCACTCTCTGACTGTGGAGGGTCTAGTTGTCTATGCTTAGAAGACCCCTTCATCCTATACTGGATCAACTTTACTCTGGCACCTCCCAGCATTCCTCTGCCTCAACCCCTTGCCCTCACCAAAACCAAACTCCCTTTTTCCTCCCTCCTCAAAGCCATGTCAATCACTTGTCCGCGTCTGGACAGGACTTCTTAGTATTCATCATGCTAGAACCGCATTTCCATCCTTGTGTTCTGCTCTGCCTCTCCCAAAAGAATAGGAAGGTATTTTGTTTGCCTACCTGCGGTATTGGGGCCGGCCCCTGTGAGATATGTTGATTTTGCATTTGGGTGAAAGTAAAACTTTTGAAAAAAGAAAAGAAAAGTGAAGATGTTAATAGGTTGACTTTGTAATGGACACGTACTTCAAGCTGCAGGTTCGTGACCCCAGAAGAGTCTGTGCCGACCGGGACCCAGGGAGCCCCACTGAAAACACCAGCAGAGAACCTTTGAGTTACAATGCGGTCAGGAAGCTGAACTGAGAATGCTCCCTTCTTGTCACTACATCCAAATATTAAACTTGAATATAATAGACCTCAGCATCCCTCATGCTCCTTCTTTGAAAATGTACAAATTTGAATTCCTCTTTTGTCGTCTTGCGCCTTTACCTGGGGCTGCAACCCAAATGATCCTATCCCAATTTGGCGGCGATTAACATGGAACTAGATTCCTTAATCCGTTAAACTCTCCAAAACAGCCTCCCAATAGGCTCGTTCCCTGTCACCGGGGGAAAATATGAACCAATGAGTGCACCTCATCATAGAGAGGTGAATATGTGTGCACAGACATAATGAAGTCACCATGGGTTTTGCCGTTGCTCGGTAGCGTGTGTATAGATGTTGTCTCTCAGTCGCTCTGGCTGCTCTTAATTGCGGTGTTTAGGTGTAGCTCAGTCTAGCTTCCAAACGGCAAAGGTTAATTAGCAACAGAAGGATTTCCGCACAAGATATGTTGACATTTATATTTCTTTCCCTGCCAAAAGAATTGACAGAACAGGGATATTTGATGGCTTTTTTTGGACTGGGATGAAAGCGATGAGGAGAAAAATGATTCTTCCACAAACATCCTCATCTCTATGCATGGCTTGCCGTTGATATGCAGATTTGGCAGTTGGGTGACATTTAAAAGTAGTTAATTGTGCAAATCTTTGTTTTAGGCTGTAAAGGTCGTGGTTAGTGAGTCTTTTCATCAGTGAGCACCCTATCCCCCCCCCCCCGCCGACACCACCACCACCACCCGGTAGTGGTTGATACGAGTGGGTTTGTGGTTTGTTGCTTTTTCCCTCACTGACCCCCCACATAAAGTTGTTCATCCGTTTTTCATCGGGATTCATGAATATTTATATACACAAACTGTGTGGAGTATGAAATGAATGTGGAGCTTGACAGGACATGACTGGACTATCTGTTTTCGACACAGAGAATACAACACAGCTCATTCCCAGGGCTGAGATATTTCCTTGTTTCTCTATCATATCCCTAAAATCCCTCGATATCAAATTAAGGCTTCAATCGCGCTATCTTGATGAGCGCTTGTGTTATTCTACCACAGTTTGTGTTTCTCTGGATCCGAAGAGCAACTCAACATTTCCAGAAGTTTTTTTTTTTCCTTAATGATCTCCTGGACGTAATACTGCCGTCGTATGGTGTTTGTTTCTTCTCGAGTTAGACACACAATCCCTGTATGGCATCGTTAAATATATATATTGCACGTTATATTCTGTTCATTTTTAAAATATTACCATCAAATAGGCCAACACTGGCAAAGAAAGCAGGATAAATTGAGGATACAGCAGGTGCACAGATTGGAAATTTTACACCTGGTTTCCCCTGAATACCACAAATGGATCCATAATTGCTCCATTTCATCACTTCCCTTTGCCGGGCGACATTAAACTGAGCTCTTTGTGAGGAAGAACTGAGCATGAACAGATCAAACTGGGTGCCTTGGCATTGCTTAAATTTGATCATGCATATTTCCATTTGTCTTATAGCTTAAGAAGCAGAATAAGCCCCAAAAAAATCACTCAAATTTAACCAGCATCAAGGCCGCTCTGCGTATGCCGATACGCTGGTCAGATTTTTAGGCTGAAATATCTCCCTGCTCATTTAATCAACACGTGATTCAAAGACCTCTCTCTCTCTCTCTCTCTCTCTCTCTCTCTCTCTCTCTCTCTCTCTCTCTCTCTCTCTCTCTCTCTCTCTCTCTCTCTCTCTCTCTCTCTCTCTCTCCCTCTCACACACATACCATGCGTCCCTCTACAAATACAAACAAATAAGAAAAGACAACCCAAAAAAACAACCCCTGCCGAATCCAACGGTGAAGCCACAGATGGCGGGTGTGGCGCCGCGGCAGATCGAAGGTCTCCGGGCCAACTGCTCCAACATGTCAGGCATGCTGGTATGGCTTGTCACTCCCCACTCCTGCCGTGGCAACAAAGCCAGTTCCTGGGTACCCCCCCTGGGCTTGTTGGGGCCTAGCGGCCCCTGGAGGACCTCAGGCATGACGGAGCCCCCAGTCTCAAGGCCAAGGGTGCACCTCCCCCCCTCCTCCTCCTTCTCCCCCTCCTCCTCCTTCTCCCCCTCCTCCTCCTTCTCCCCCTCCTCCTCCTTTGGGGAAGCCTAGTGTCCATATAATCCTTCTTCAATAACTGCTCTCTCCAGTCCACTCCACACACTTCTGAATTTCCATCTCTCACCACCGTAACCTTCGTCTGAAATCCCACCGGCTGCCCCCCCCCCAGCCCCCACACCCCTTCTCCTTCATCTCCCTTCCGATCTCCCCACTCAACGAGCCCCTCACACTCAGACCGACCCCCGGTCAGATAACCCCCCCCCCCCCCCCCCCCCCGCCTGCATTTCATGCCCTGGTGGCTGGACAGGCCCTGGGTGATTTCCCAAGTTGGGTCTGAAGGTAGGGCAGGCACCAGTGGTGTGATGTTAGAGCAGGGTACACTACTTTGTGTGTGTGTGTGCACATGTGTGCACATGTGTGAGTGTGTGCATGCACATTGACGTGTGTTTGTTTATGTGTGTGTGTGTGTGTGTGTGTGTGTGTGTGTGTGTGTGTATGCATGGGTCACCGCATGACATCCGCTCCTGCATGTGTAGGAGTGCGAATGCTTGAACTCCCTCTCAAAGGCCAGCTGTACAAATTCCACCAGAGCGAGCCAGAGGTGTTGAATTAACGGCCCATGTGAGCCGCACTATTCCCCCCGTTGCTGCACGCGGTGACCTGACAATAATGAGGAAAGAAACCCATTACAATGGGCCTTTATAGACTATATTCTGGAAATCACTAGGCAAAAGTAGCTTACGCGCTGCTCCGCCGAACGCCAGATGAAATAACGAAGGCCGCGCCAGCAGAACGTAATGAGAGCACAGTGTTTTGAATAAGCTCAGAAATGGGGGAATTTACACAGGATGTGGGCCAAGGCGGTATTCCCAGATGAACTCATCAGATTACTCCCTGGGATAGCTCTCCCAGCAGCGTGACATGCAGTTCCTTAGTGAGGACGCTACAAGACATTGGAAAAAGCCGATGTATCCCTTTTATTTGGTTTCGCCCTGGCTCGTTGGATCGCTGTGACTGGGTCTTTCCAGTAATATTTTGTTTCAAACACAGCCTGCTACAGACATTTACACCTTGGAGATAGCGGGCTGTGTAAGGTTAGCCACCGAGGGCTCGACGTGGCCACCGGGGTGTTTATTAAGCCACCGCGGGGGGCGCCCCCTTCTTAAGTTATTTAAAACCGGCCAACCTTTGCACCTTTCCATCGACCTACTTTAGTTATGGGTTTTTCTACACCAAATAAATGGATTTTTGAGGGCCAGACACAGACCAACAGAAACTAAACTAAACTGTGGACACAGAGAGACCCGCAGACGGATTGATAGGGTGGATTCGGGCGGGCAAACAATGGAAGTGACCACGTCTTATCATATCACAATGCATTGGACCAATGACTCATGTCGCCTGGTTTTGTTTTATTGTCCCACGGGTGTGTTCTATCAGGGCTGGTCATTAGCTTATGCCCCCCATGTGTCAACACTTATGTTAATGGCCACTCACCTATTTGATGGTTAAGCATGCATTTCAAATTGGCTATTGTAAGGCCCACTCTATTTAAAAATAAGACCATTTTAATGAAATGGAGAATAGGATCTTTATCTCAAAACTAGACATGTTTAACAATAAGGCTGATGCCAGATTTAGAGCCACAGTACAAGAAGGAATGAGTGAGTGGCTGAGTGTGTACGTGTGTCTGACTGCGTTTGTAAGGGCTGCCAGTGTGTGTGTGTGTGTGTGTGTGTGTGTGCATGAGTGAGTTAGTCTGTGTGTGTCTGCGTGTACATGTGTATGTGCATGAGTGACTTGGTCTGTGTGTGTGTGTGTGCGTGCGTGCGTGCGTGCGTTTGTGTGTGTGTGTGCCCGCCTGTGACTACGTAGTTATACGTGACCAACCAAATGTCTCTCCTGTCTGCTTGTCCACCTCCCATCATTGTAAGGCCATAGTCACACCAACGGTTCAGGAAATTCATCAAAAAGCAACTGACTGCCTGTCTGCTCACACCTATTGAAAATATGTTGTTTGTGCTTACAGGAAAGGAAGGGAACAGACTTTGGGGATTGACCGAATTCTGTGTCCGCTTCCTTTCTTTAAATAATAGCCACAGTACTCTGTTCTCATATTTCCAAAATTCCTGATCCTGGCGATGCATTTGTTTGGATCAAATAAACGTACCATCTGGTGAACAATGGGCAGTGCTGTTTTGCTCATGACATTCAAACCTATTCAACTTCATTTGTTATTCTTTAAAAAACATTTCACATACAGTACTCCTTTCTTCATCTGCAGTGTAATCAGCATGCATCCTGTGACTGGGCAAAATACAAATTCCAGCAACAAGAGATAATTTATGCTAATCTGGGTCAGGCAAAGGGGAAGACAAAGAATTACAGAACAATCCCAGTAAAGGATTGTCCTCGACGCTGTGTTCGGAAGTTAATATGTTTGCCTAATGCTTCCCCCCGCTGTCGATAACGGATCATTTTCATAAAATAGAGCTATCTCAAGTTCTCCTCTCTTCCCCAAAATCCCCTGATCTTTTTAGTTGTTGTTATCCAAGTTCCCTTCTTTCCATCATGGTTCTGGCTGACATTGCCCTGGCTGCTTTCTCCACAGTGCTGTCTTTTTTATTTAATTCTCTTGTTCCCTTTCTCTCTCTCTCTAACGCTATCTCTTCTCTTCCCTCCCTCTCGCTGCTCTCCTGTATATCAGATGGAAGAGAGGAGAGGTTTGATTGGGTGGACTCCCAGTCGTGAAGATGAGATGCGTGATTTGATTTGTAAACGAGGTGGGAGCAGATTGGTCCTTGACGACGGGGAGTGATCCGTCTGAATGAGTCATTATGTGATTATCACTTGGGGAGTCAACCTAAGGTCACGTCTCGCCTCTCCCTTCCAGAGAAAAGTCTCTCTATAAATGTGCTCTCTTGGTCTCATCGTTTGATTTGTTAAGAAACACACCCTTTTGGAATCTGTATAGTCACATAAATATTATGAATATAAAATGTCACAGAGCACAACATGGCCAAACATTGGTTCTCACAGCTGACAAATATCAGAACACCACTTAGATTATTTTCTCTACAAATAGTTGTACTCCTCTGTTCTTTGATCCAAGATTTAAATCATTGTTTTCGAAGTGTGCATAAATAATTACACAAAAGCAGTGTGCGATTTTAAACATCTGAAGAAATAAGAACAGCTAACTTTTGATTGTAATCTGCATGTAACAACCTCTGACATCTGCTAGTTTGTAATCTGCTGCTATCCGTTTATGGAAGTAGTAAACAAAATGCATGGAAAAACTGAAGTGTTTTCACCGCAAACTGAAAGTTGTACTCAATGCTTTAAGTGATCCGTTGAAAATAACACAAAATGTATCATCTGGGTTCTGTCTTCAGTTCAGGTACAACATTGGACATACACTATATTGCCAAAAGTTTTGGGACGCCTGCCTTTACATGCACATGAAGGTTAATGACATCCCATTCTTAATCCGTAGGGTTTAATATGGAGTCTGCCCTGCCCACCCTTTGCAGCTATAACAGCTTCAACTCTTCTGGGAAGGCTTTCCACAAGGTTTAGGAGTGTGTTTATGGGAATGTTTGACCATTCTTCTTGAAGCGCATTTGTGAGGTCAGGCACAGATGTTGGACGAGAAGGCCTGGCTCGCAGTCGCCGCTCTAATTCATCCCAAAGGTGTTATATTGGTTGAAGTCAGGACTCTGTGCAGGCCAGTCAAGTTCCTCCACACCAAACTCACTCATCCATGTCTTTATGGACCTTGCTTTGTGCACTGAATTGCGCAGTCATGTTGGAACAGGAAGGGGCCATCCCCAAACTGTTCCCACAAAGTGGGGAGCATGAAATTGTCCAAAATGTATTGGTATGCTGAAGCATTAACAGTTCCTTTCACTGGAACTAAGGGGCCAAGCCCAACCCCTGAAAAACAACCCCACACCATAATCCCCCCTCCACCAAACTTGACACCTGGCACAATGCAGTCAGGCAAGTACCGTTCTCCTGGCAACCGCCAAACCAAGACTCGTCCATCGGATTGCCAGACAGAGAAGCGTGATTCGTCACTCCAGAGAACACATCTCCACTGCTCTAGTGTCCAGTGGCGATGTGCTTTACACCACTGCATCCAATGCTTTGCATTGCACTTGGTGATGTAAGGCTTGGATGCAGCTGCTCGGCCATGGAAACCCATTCCATGAAGCTCTCTACGCACTGTTATTGAGCTAATCTGAAGGCCACACGAAGTTTGGAGGTCTGTAGCTATTGACTCTGCAGAAAGTTGGCGACTTCTGCGCACTGTGTGCCTCAGTATGCGTTGACCCCGCTCTGTGATTTTACGTGGCCTACCACTTCATGGCTGAGTTTCTGTTGTTCCCAATTGCTTCCACTTTGTTATAATACCACTAACAGTTGACCGTGGAATATTTAGTAGTGAGGAAATTTCACGAATGGGTTTGCACAGGCGGCAACCTATCACGGTACCACGCTTGAATTCACTGAGCTCCTGAGAGCAACCCATTCTTTCACAAATGTTTGTAGAAGCAGTCTGCCTGCCTAGGTGCTTGATTTTATACACCTGTGGCCATGGAAGTGTTTGGAACACCTGAATTCAATGATTCGGAGGGGTGTCCCAATACTTTTGGCAATATAGTGTACAAATGTCAACCATTGGTATTATGTGATATTAGTGACCCTGACTAAAAGCATATTTAGTGTAATAGCTTTTATTTGATTCCTAAGCGGAAATGCTTCGGGGTACCTGGTAGCATAGTCAGAGATAACCAAGATGTAGCCGTCTCCTCTACGACTACGCTCCAGAGCCCCCACAATGTCCATTGCTATTCTGCTAAATGATACATCTATACTGGGTTAAGGGATTAAAAGTGCCCTGTTACCCTCCTTTCGCGGTGCTGTCAGCTGACACTGGGGACAAGACTTGCAGTACTGTATCAGCTGAACATACATGTTTGGCCAATAAAACCTCCTTGCAACCCTTTCCCATGATTTGTTCTGGCCTAGGTGACCTGCCCATGGACTAGAGTGCCCTAACTCTAGCACCTTTTCCCTGAAATCCCTTGGCACTACCAGCTGCTCCCCCTCTTCCCCATGGCGGTACAGAATGCCTTGCCTAAACCTAAACTTGGGCCCTTCTGCATTACCACCACCATCCTCTAACCAGTCCTTGTAGAAGGAAGTAAGGGTGACATCGGCTCTCTGCAATTCCCTGATGTTTGCTGGGATGTGACTTCCTCACTATTCTACAGTGAAGGTATGGGAACTGTCTCGTGCACTGGGGTCCCTTGAAACCTGTCCCTCCTTCTCTGGCTCCTCGTCTTTACTTGTTTAGTGGGGTGACAAAATGGCAACTCATCCCACGTACTGTCCCTTGGTGCCTGTGCCCGAGTAACCACCATGTGACATGCTTTCTCTAGATTTAAAAGCTGTACTAGCCCTGGTGGGCTACACCAACACCACGGGGTATGGCAAGTCCTCCAGCACCCCAACAGTAACCAGGTACTCTTGCCTCTCAATCACCAGGTAAATGTCTGCTGTTGGATATGTTTTATTGTGACCATGGATGCAACGTGTGATCACTGTGTGTTCGTGCATTATCTCAGATTTGGGAATTAGGTGTGCTTTGACTAGTGTCTGATTGCTCCCTGTGTCAATCATAGCCTGCACCCTTTTCCCCCTGATTCACACCCAAACCAACGACTCCCACTGGTGCTCTGGACCCTGCCTCTCCTGCCTACCTATAACACATACATATGTGTTTTTAGGCTTTATCAGGGGACACTTAGGCTTAATGTGCCCAGGCTGGCCACAGTGATAACACACTAGGGGATCTTTTGCTGGTCTAGGACTAAAACCGGGTTTTATTGGATTGCTTGGATGGATTATGGGACCGGAATCTCAGGGATGACCAACTGATATAACTGGGTTCCTGGGATAACACACATACTGCCTGCCTTGACCAAATGCCCGACCACCCTCAGACTTACCCCATGGAGAGGATCTTGGTGGTTGATCCCCTCCCATCTGGTAGGATCTGAAGTGTCGACTAGCTGTGATGAAGGAGTCAGTACTGCCTCTTGAGCTGTGCTGGGGTTATGTTCCCGGATCCACAGCTGAACATCTGCGTTGACCATCCAGAGGAACTGCTCCAAGACGATCTTCTCCCCGATCTGCTCCTTTGTGTGGGTCTTTGGAGAAACCCACTTCTCATAGAGCTAATTTAGCTGTGTGTAAAGCTCTTTGGGGGTCTCTTCTGGTAAGACCTCCATTGCTCGGAACTTCAGTCTGTAGATCTCGTTGTGAATTTCATACTTCATACTTTCATACTTACTTACTTGACCTTCTGATAGCATAAGGTGTCCTCAATGTCCATGGCTATGTAGGCCGCTCTAGCTTTTCTCATTAAAAGAGGGACCAAGTAGATTCCCCATTCTACCATGGGACACTGGCTCACTGTAGCCATGCATTCAAACGCCGTCAGAAAATGTTCACTGTTCTCTTCTTCCAAGAAGCGCTGCATTTTTGGGCCTCTCCAGCCAGACAGCTGGCCTGCTGGATCCTAGGTGGACCTGGCTCCACCAACACTTCGGCGTAACCTGGTTGCTGCGCTGCTCCTTCAGGACCCGCTGGAACCGGATCCACTGCCGCTGCCAGGTTCACTGCCGCTGGGGTCACCCCATGGACCACCCCCACCTCCTGGACCACCGCTGCGTCCTGGACCACCGCCGCGTCCAGGACCGCCGCCTTTGGATTCGCCATCATCCTCGCCTCCTGGTCTGCTGTGACTGGAGCTGTCACCCGCTCCGTCCTTTCCTTCGCGACCTCCTCTCGTTTGTGCTTAAATTGGTGCGCAGCATACCTCCACCGCTATTCCTGGTTATTTTCGAACTCTCTCCGTACCATGTCCTTCACCTTCTGAGTCTCCATGAATTCACGGAACATGTGTCTCAGTTCGGTGACTTCTGATGCTGGTCCTGTTCCCTGAGGCTTGAGATTGGCCCCGCCTTCTGCACCATCCTCCAGGCTGCACTCTCGCTGTTTTCTTCACCGCATGCTTATTGCTTGTTGGCCACTGGTCCCGAAAACCACTGCCACCAAATGTCGTAGGGTACCGTGGTCAGGCGTTCAATTAAGGTTTGAGCAGGTGTTGAAGATGCATTTTATCTTGTTTATTTAAAATGCTTTTGCAGAACTCATATATCTTCACATAAAGACAAACATAATAATAATACAAACATACAGGTGTTACAAGTCTGTAACTCTGGGCATAGCTACACACAAGACTAACACTAGCCTTCTCCTAACTCTCTGACGTGTCCACTGTGACCCAACCATCGCCAACCGTTCCTCCCCTCAATGAAGCCACCCAGGCTTAAAGAGCAACATCCATTGGGTTAGCTCCACCTCTAAGCCAAACCAAGTCATTATAAATCAATAAACCCACATACCAAGCTTAACCAGCCCAAACACAAAATAAAGCTGTATTATCATCCCCTAACATAATACAAACATAGCACAACTTCATTCATCTTTTACACACATATAATAGGTATTTTAAGAACACCTTAAAATACCCCTCTCTCTTTAACGCAATGGCCTACCCCGGCACGATCCCGTGACGATTAATACAGGAAGTGAATGCCGACTGACTCTTTAACTTGGGAGAACTCCTGTAGGTGAATCAATGGCTATTGAGATTATGAGTGGCTGTTATGGCTTGATACGTATAATGAGTATAATGCTAGCAATGTACAGAGAAGATCATGGATGTAATGAAAGTCCTAAACGATGCAACTAATGAAACTGTAAATGTGCCGGCAAACAATAAACAGTGAGCAGAGCGATTAAATGACTTCTGTGATTCTTAACTGGTTGTGACTATACAGAGTTGATGAATGGACTTGACAGGGAATACAGAAAACAATATAGAACATGCGCAAATGTCCATGTGATGTTTAAAATAGTCTATCGGCTTCAATGCCGTGGCGCTTAGTCCATAGCGCTGTACCATCGGTACAACCAGTGACGATCGCTTCGTCACACATGTTATGCCCTGTCTCTTTCTCTCCCTCCGACTGTGAACCAGCTGATATGGCGGGCTCGTACGCCATGTGGACGGACTCCATTCATCAGCCTGCCAGCTCAATAGCATCAATTGCCCCGTGGCCGCTGGTTAATCCAGCTACTTAGAGGTCCGCAGAGCCTTGGCCCTCGCCTGATCACGACAGATGTGTCCAATTCTCAGTCACCTGGCGCATCGGTTCTTATTGAATTCTAATCTCTCTCCTGATACTACTCCCCCTCCCAATCCCTATCTTTTTTTTTTTTTTTTTTTTTTGCTTGACCGAGACTTCTCCATATTGTCCCCATACTGTTAACCCTACTAGAGCAAAGTAACATGACTCAACCACTGGCCCTTCTTTAAGAGCTCTATGGTGCTGGTAGTGGAGGTCTATTGTAATGCAAATCCCAGCCGCCGTATCCCACAATCCCCCTGTAATGCGAAGAAGAAGAAATGTGGATTTGGCTGTTTCACTTCCTCAGTGGAGCAGCTCTGTGTGATCCCGGGGGGTGATCCCAGACCTTCTTTTATTCTGGTGATCTATGCCATTGTCTCTCTGTCTCTCTCTTTCTCCGTCTCTCTCTCTCTCTTGTGCTATTCCCTGTGGACCTCTGTCTCTGATCCTGGATCAGCTGGCTTTAACAGTGTGAGTCTGTCTCCCTGTGCGTCTCGCTACACAGAGACGGAGAGGGGCTCTTTAATATGAGATCTGTGCTTCTCAACGCATTTGTCTGTCAGTTCATATTCCGCTCCTATTGATTATTCACATTCTTCTCCTCCTTCAGAAGAGACTATTGTTTGACTGTGTGTGTTTTTCTGTGATAGACAGGGGAAGACCGTAAGAGACTGGATTTATTAAAGGAGTATTTAGAGTTGGTTTTACATCATTTATTTCTGTTCTTTTAACCATGGTATGTTTAAGGTGAGGAGTGACCTTCCTGTGAAAGACTTTATGGCTAAGTAGTTTCAGATAGGACTCATCCCTTTGAAACTCCTTCCCTTGCCCCTATCTCCATCCCATCTTTACCTTTGACTCTCTGAACTTCACCTTGACCTGACTCCTGTTATTATCCATGGTAGCCCCTAACCCCTCCGAGGGCACCCATGCCCTGACGAGCCTCCCAGATGGAGGGCGTCCCGCTCCTGCTCCGTGGTGTTTCAGGCCACATCCTCTCTTCTCTCGTTGTCTTTCTCTCTGCCGGTCACCGGAAGGTAAGGGGGCGAAGCTTATTGACTCTGAAGGTTGGATACAGGAACATGACAAGGGCGTGCGCCAGCGGTACGAGCCCAAAGGGTCCGAGGTAAAGACGTGGATCAATACATTTCATATTGGGTCTGAGGCTGAAGTGCTATCGACCCCTCCTGGCGGCCCCAGACCTCACTGCCCCGCGAGGCACGGCGTTCCAAAGCAGGCTATTTCAGGCATACACCACAACGTGTGTGTCTGACAACCCTGCGGTTTTTCCTTCTCTCTGTTGTTAAACGTCCTCCTTTTTCTCACTTGGCTCTATTCCTCCGTGTGTGTGTGTGTTCCTGTGGATTGATAAATCGAAAAAGAAAAGAGAGAAGCCATGCCAACCCCGGGAATCACGAGAGTCTGAGAGGGAATCTGTCAGAATCAAAGTGTCGCCAGGGTAAACACATACGCTCGCGCTGCCGAGTGCGTGTGTGCTTACAAGACGGGGGCACAGGAAGCTGTTGTACGACATCAACAGGAGAGGAGGTGGGGGGGGGGGAGGTATAGGAGGAGGAGGGTGAGCAGGAGTGGGAGACACCATGGGGCTGATGCCTCCTGCATTATTTATTTATTTCTCCACAGGACTGTGCAGACCTTTTTCAAACTCTGCGCCGTACACGACAGAGATTCTCAAACATGCACTCGTCCCATTCACAGACATGAGCACACCATACGCACACGCACCGGCACACACTCACGCGCTCTCAAAGTGTTCAAATTGCATGCCCTTCACAAAGTAATCCAAAAACAGCTGGAGGCCTGTCTATTGATGACAGCCCTGAAGCCCAATCACATTCACTCCACTTAATGTGATTTCAACTGGCTGGCTGCCCCCTCGCCCGGGGACCTCCTACCGACAACCTGATGTGGGCTAGCAAATCTCCGGGGCCGGGCTTCACCTGAGTGTAACACCCTACACACCATCATCGTCCACCCTGGCCGATCACGATCATTGTGACGCTCGTCATGACCACTACCGTCGCTATTATCATCTTGTGGTCGTTTGCCAGGGCCATCACACGGAGCTGTGAGCAGCAGCTGCAGGTAGCGATGGCTGGAGGCCAGTGTTGACATTCACAGAGTGGAAGGTGCTCCCTCCGGGCGGTCCAAAAGTGCTGCCATTCGGTTGCTGCACCTCACGGAGGTGGAGCAACGGTGAAGCCCTTTTCACCACTTTACTTGGGATTGGGGGGGGGGGGGGGGGGGGGGGGGGGGTGACTATGTTGGAGACTGTGTGCTTTATTTAGTTTGAAAGATCGGAAATGATGGCGGACGGTGTCAAAATACAAAGGGAGGGTTAGAAACGTGAACAAAAAATGTATGAGACGCAAACGCACGTACGCACATGCACACACAGTCAGTGTGCTGTTAAAAGCACAAACACACACACACACACTCACTCACAGTGTGAACAGCCGCTAATGAAGATATGTGGAGCAGCACTTTAACAGTGTTCAAGTGGCCACTCTGAGAGAGTACAGGGGAGCAGAAGAAGACTCATCCAGCCAGTGTGATAACAAGGCGTAGGAAGCTAAATCATCCCGGTGGATTTTCATCGCCAGGCATAAAGATGACATATTAAGACCAGTGACTCCAGTGGAACGGTTTGATGAGGCTATTGGTCGTGGATGATAAAGAGTTGTATGTTTATTACTTTGTTTTTTATTTTGCGTAGACGCTCCCTTGAGTTCTGGGTGTAGGAGTTTGAGTGTGCCTATTCTGACATAATGCCTTTGGTGTCTTCTTTATGAGCTACAAAACAGTAATGTAAGGCTAAGAGTAAGGTAAGGCTGGAGAAAGAGAAACAGCTTATTTTCTTTTTTTAATCTTTTATGTGTGGGACTATTTGCTGATCGTGTTGTGCTGTTTTTTACTTTACTGGTATGTAGATACGTACATGCTACGAAGCTTCCTTGATAACTATTTATTTATTGACTATTTTTTAACCATCACCATAGATTTGTGCCGGATTCCAAATCCAACACAGGCCTACAGGAGAATCTATTGGTGTTTGACTCCTAGCCATAAAAGCTCTGGGTTTGAACCCCAATGTTCACTGTCTACTTGTAGACTTCCTTAAGCAAGATTCCTAACTCTTACCTGCTTATTTGAGAGAAAAATCACTATGGTGCATTAAGTAAAAGTGTTGACTAAATGACTAATTGGTCAATAAACACATTTTGTAAGGTCAAAGTTTGATAGGTAATCCAAGAGAGGTAATCCTTCGACCTCTAAGGTTTATTTCCACTTGTGTCAGAGTTGCTGACTTTGGTAACTTTGGAAACAAATGCATCAGCTCCCGTGTTGCCATGGACACCTTTTTCTGAAATGTCAGTATAATTTGACAATGTCTTGTATTCATGTTAACAAATTAATTATAATAAGAAAATCTCACCTTGTGCCAATGCCAATAAAAAAATCACTTGATGTCAAATGACCCTCTGTGTTGATACCATTTATCAGGCTGGTTCTGTGACAAGAAGGAACTATTAATAAAAACAATGACGTACGTTTCTTCTGAGTAGACCACTATGTGGTTTTGCACTTTATACCACTGCACACACACATATGCACACGCACACACACACACTGTTCCTCACCAGGGATGCACACAGCCACTTTGTAGTGGTGATACAACCCCATTCACTAAATATCACTAATAACCACTCATCCAATGATATTTGTCTTGAGTACACATTAGCAAAACCGGACCGTGTGTCTTTTGTCGCCGGGCACATTAGACAGCCTGTTGGAGCTGCTTGGTTTTAACACCTGAGAGTGGAAGTGAAGCACGGCAGCAGGTATGCTTGCCTGGAGACGTGGAGGGTCCTCGCCTCGAACGCTGTGCATTGGCTTCCTTTGTTAATCGGGTGGAAGTCCTTTTATGGTCTGTAGACCGCCATGTGGTTGATTATTGCACGGCGCAAGAGAGCAGGAACAACGCTGTGGGGCGTGGTGGTGAGTGGTTGTGTGTTGTTGTGTGCTGTGTTTTGGTGTGGGAGTGTGTGGAGGTATATTGTGGTATGTTGTAGTGCGTTTGTGTTTTGGTATATTGTGATGTATTGCAGTGTGTTTGTGTTTTGGTGTTTGTACTGTGTTGTGGTATATTGTGATGTATTGTGTTTTGGTGTGACCTCTGAGATTTGTTTTAATGGTGTGGTGTGTGGTTGTATGGTCTAGTGTATTGTATTTTCGTATGGTGCTGTGTACCAGCATGCTGGTGTTACTTCCAGACCTCTGTGGACGGTATGAATGATGCTCTGATGAACATCAGACCCGCTGTTTCTTTTCCTCTGTGGAGCACATGCAATTAAAAAGAAAGAATGGGTGTTTTGGTTTTGGTGCCTGGTAAACGACCAGATATATTTCAAACAAACACTATGAAAGCTACCAAAACTTTCCCATTGGTGGTGTTCTTGCATCATTTCGTTGTCTTTTTCTACACACTGCAGTGCCTCGGTGGAGGTGTGTGTGTGTGTGTGTGTGTGTGTGTGTGTGTGTGTGTGTGTGTGTGTGTGTGTGTCCTCTGCACAGACAGTATATCACACTGGCTTTTATGATCGCGACCCACAATCCACAAGGACAATCGCCAGCAACACATTTGCATTCCTCCCGTGCCGACTGGCGTCTCCCGCCTCATATTAACCCCACGCTCCCCCCTGCTCCCCTCAGACTCATGTTGCTATGGAAGCACTCACCCCCCTCTGTCATCTCGCTCCTCTTGAATCCTTCAGCAGGTGATCGGGACACAAAAAGATGCATCCATCCACGCGCGGCGTGTACATTCGGCGTCTTCACGCATGCCACGGTGCACCGCTGGTGTGTGTTGTGCGTGCGGACACATACATGCGGATGCAAGATGGTCGTGAAGCGCGTGGACAACCCCCCCCCCCCACTCTCAGTCGTACCGCTACTTTTTAGTGTGTAACAGTAGGTTGTGTGGGCCACGGGAGCAGCCATCACCGATCAATCCAATTGACCCAATTCAATCAACGAGAGCCAATCACTCTGGTCTGGTTGACGGTTATGGTGAGCTCACTTCCCAGAAAGCTTACACGAGTATACTTATCTGTGGTTTGATATATCTTGGTAAATGTCAGAGTTTATCCTACCACACAATGTCTCCGCATGCAGAGAAAGCCAATAGCGTCCTGTGGTTAAATCATTTTTTCTCAGTGGAGAGCATCTGACGAAAGAGGAAAAAGCCAGGGTAAAGACCTTAATTCACTGCCAGATCCTCCCGCTATTCTCCAAAGAAAAATAACAACAACAAACATATAGGACAGAAATAAGAATAACGAAAAAAATCGCTTTTCTTGAAAGACAGGAAGAATAAAAGCACATTCATTCACATACAACGTTCAAAAATAGCAGCATGGGTATCTTTTAGAATAAAAAGAGAGTTAAAATTGGGACAGAAATACGAGACAATATAAATATAAATGCATGTGTGTTCAAAGGAAACGTCATTGCCAGCTGCTTTCATGCATACAGTATGTAAAGGTACAGGTGTGATTACACTTTACTTGTATGCAGTTCCGTGCTGTACAGGTGTGATCGAACTTGACTTTTATCCTGTTTCCTTCGCTTTGCTGCAGACGCACACGGCACCGCGAGAGGCAGTATAGTGGGAAATGGCATTCTTCGTGGTCTCTTCCCTCCCTGAGAACATACATGTTTGGTAGACCGTGAACCAGTGAATTAATGTAAACCTGCTTAATCGATCGCATCCAACTTCCAATCTCACTAAATATGGTAAATGTTTATGTATTTGAATTGCAAAACAAAAATACAAGACTAGAGAGTGATTCAGTGAGTCACTGCTTTCGCCGTGTCTTTAGTAGACAGGATACATAATTTATTAAGACACATTATTTATATCGATATAACATCACAACCCTGCCTTATTTATCAATTAAATTGTGGTCACATAAATTATACATACATACATACTTACATGATACATAAGTATGTTACCTTCAGAGAAAGGGTATACTTTAGTTTCATATTTTCCAAGCCGTCCCATTCATGCAGTAGCTGATGGTATGTGTGTGAGTGTACAGTGTGTGTCTGTGAGCGTGTGTTTGAGAGTGTGTCCCAGTGAGATGAGAGCTTGATTGCTTGCAGCTCTAAGGCTGAAAGCACCCTTGTCTTCTTTGTCAGTGTGTCTCTAGGGACCCAGGTGTGCACCATGTCTTTAGCTCGCATCGTTTTCTATGGGTATATGTTTATTTAACAAACTTTAAAGACGTGTGTGTCTTTTCGTGTCTATGTGCATGTGTCTGAATGTTTGTGTGTGTATATGTGTGTGACTGTATGTGTCTCTTTGTATGTATGTGTGTGTGTATGTGTACGTCGTTCTTTGTGTGTGTATATATGTGAGCATATGTGTGTGTCTGTATGTGCATCTGTGTCACTTTGTTTGTGTGTGTGTGTGTGTATGTCTGTCTTTATCTGCATGTGTATGTCTGTGTGTGTATATGTAAGCGTATGTGTGTGTGTGTGTATGTGTCTCTGTTTCTGTAGGTGTGTGTCTGTGTCTGTTTCTGTATGTGTGTAGAGGGTTTGTATGGGGGGTATGCGCTCACAAACAAGCATGCAAGTGTGTGTGTGTAAACATCCTTGCAAGTGGTAGTGTGAGGTGTGTATGATACTATAGAGGGTTTATCTGCAGGGAGTAGCTTCAACAGAGACATGGGGGTCTCACCAGGAACAGCTGATAGAGAATGTGGATGCCGTCGGGGTGAAAGCAAACGGAAAATGTCACAGTTGAGAAGAGAGAATGGAGAGGCAGTGAGGGATGAGAGGAGAAATGCAATCTGGGCCCAGCCAGAGGTGTAACACACCAATTTGTTTATAACGTAATAGAGGGAAGGCAGAGCTGGACCGGCCTTGGTTGTGTCGACCCAGCTCGGTCCGGTCTGAACAGGGCTGAGAGGGCAGGATAAGATGGGCTTCTGTGTTTGGAAAGGATCCAGATAGAGAGATAAGCATTTTCACGGTTTTGAAATGAGGAGAGGGCAGTGAAAAGGTAGGATGAAAGGTAGAGGTCATGCATATATAGAGCGAGAGAGAGAGAGAGAGAGAGAGAGAGAGAGAGAGAGAGAGAGAGAGAGAGAGAGAGAGAGAGAGAGAGAGAGAGTTCTCATTGACCAGTGGCATACATAGTGGCATGTATCTCTTTAAACTATGATCTCCCACACGTTTGTAGTTGACTGTCACATTTTGAACATACATCTAATGTTTGCACGCACGCACACACACACACACACACACACACACACACACACACAAACATCTGGACTACAGGTTTCTAAGTGTAAAATGTACTTCACAGCTCCCCATCTACTAGATGTTTATCTGACAGATGTGTGAGATGAAATAAAAAGGTGTTAGTTTAACGCTGTTCCTCATGAGGGCCATTCGTTTGGAGAGGAGGACATTTCCCATGTTATAGTTCTCCTTGATGGGAGGGCTCCCAGATGAAGAGTTCAGGTACGTTTATTTTTTTTATACACATGGAATGGAAATCAATCAGTGTCAATCCAAGCCCAGGCCGATAGAGGTAGATATCGAGATATAGACGACTGAGTTTCATGAAGCTAGAGAGAAGATCCACTTTTTTCCTATTTGTCTTTTACATATGCCACAATTCAGGTAACGTATTTATGTATTCAGTACACATAAGGAAGAATAGCACATGACTGGATTTATATTGCACTTTTCTAACCAGTGGCCAGTCAAAGAGCTTTGCATATATTGCAGAACAATCACCCATTCATAAACACATTCACATACCCACGGTGGTGTCAACCATGCGAGGCAACAGGCTGTTCGTCTGGAGCAGTTAGGGGTCTTACTCAGGGACACCTCGACACTCCGCTAGGAGGAGCTGGGGATCGAACCATCAACCTTCTGGTTGCCAGAGAACCGACTCTACCTCCCTCCCTGATGCTTCCCAGAATTTGTAAAAATACATGCAGGTCACTTTAGAAGCTAAACTAAACCCTCCATCAATTCATATGAAGGACAAATGTGTAAAAGAAGCGTGTTTAACACTCATCCCAGCTCAATGATGCAACACTGTGCCAAATCTGCTGTCTGAAGCTAGTATTGCATCCACACTCAAAAACGGAAAATAATATAAGTAAAAACTCCCCCAACTTTGTACATGTTGGACTCATGCTTCCAGTCTGAGGCAGCAGGGATATCCCTCTTGTTTATTTATTTATTTTACATTTCAGATTATGAAGATGTTTCTCTTTTTTTTACACGAATAGACTGACATCTGGTGCCACTGGGAGGAATGGGAGAGAGAGAGAGAGAGAGAGAGAGAGAGAGAGAGAGAGAGAGAGAGAGAGAGAGAGAGAGAGAGAAAGAGGGTGAGAGCAAGAGGTCGGAGAGAGGAGCCACCAGGAGAGCAGGCAGTGGAGGAGGAGGAGGTGTGGATGGGGAGATGGGGATCTGAAACACTGACACGTGGTGGAGGTGACGGAGGGAGAGCAGGGAGGGAGATGGAGGAGAACGAGGCCAAGAAGGTGAGGTGCTCAGGCAGGGAAAGTGAAGGATGAAGACAGGAAGGGGGGTGCGAGAGACTGAGGAGTAGTGGGGGAGGAGGGGTGTGTGTGGGTGTTGGGGAGGGGGGTTGAACTGTGGGTGTGACCTTGCAGCACAATAAGAGCTGTAGTCTCAGCCTGGGGGTTTGTGTGCACGTGAGGGAGTGTGTGTGTGTGTGTGTGTGTTTTATACATGGCTGTGACACTGACAGAGTATATGTCTTACTTTTCTGTCTCTGTATGTCTTTGTGTGGGGGTGTGTGTATGTGCAGTTCTAACACATCATGCATGTCCATCGATGTGTCCAGCCTCCAGTTTCTACATCTACTACTGTGGTCTGATTGTGCATTCTTGGGAGGTAGCCAAACACACGCATAGCTTGACACACCTGGATGAGTAAATCTGTTACACCTCAGAGGAAAGCCGTCTGTTTCGATCTCTATCGCACTTAGCAGTTTAAATGTTCTTCTTGGCCAACTGGCCAGTGTCATGGGAAGGTTGCATGGACCAAGCTTAGCTTCTGCAGCGCTCAGGTAGAGACAGGGTCATACTACAGAAAGTGTTACAAAAACAGCACAGACAGATTGAAGCTAAGTAACTTGATATGTCAGACCAATAGTTTTGGCAGTTAATTGTAGTTTTGGAATTATTTGTGTGTGTTTGCTAAAGGTAGTTAAAGGTAGAGAAGTTAGAGAAATCAGCCAGGGTTAGCTAGATTTTGAAAGTATCCAAGTTAAAATACCCCACCCCTCCCTTCAGGCCTCCCTCGAAGCCCACACCCAAATCACATGAACAGCTCGCTAGCTTTAGCAATAGGTCTGTCTAGCCTTGTGGAATACTCATGTCATGAGCAATGACTGCGCAAAAGTGCTCGGGCTTAGGGCGCGCACGGCTAGGTGGGTGGAAAGACAGGTAAGCCATCCAATTATTTCATTCCAGCCTAAATAAATTATTTGACAGGCTTATTACAGGCCTGCGACTGGATTGGATTACATATTTTTTATTTTTGACAGAACATTTGGTTTATTGATTGCTGTCGGGATGTAAAGAGAATTTCAACAAATATTTCAAAAAATGTAAAATAAATTGCCTACCCTACCTTTAAGATATACAAACTCACTTAACAAATATTAAGACATTATATTTACAAACAAACTAGGGCCTTTCAACTCATAGTCATTCAAATAATTTTAGTTTGGAATTGATTTGTGTATTTGTTTTGCTGTAATATGGGACCTATCAGGTCCACATTTGTCCCCAATAACTTCTTATTTAACCCGTTATCTCAATCTCAACATGGTTCCCCATGTGTTGCTGCGGCCCTAGGCCCACATATCGACCCCTGCAGGTGATTAATGACCTCCTCTCTCATTACCGCCACGGTCTCTCATCCGTTCTGGTAATCATTGGCACTCTCACCCCTGTCTGTCTGTCCGTCTGTCCCTCTGCTCCACTTACACATCACACCATCTTACCTGCCAAACACCACCCCCCCTTCCCCCACCCCAACCCAGTAATGATCTGGTGTGCCCTTGTTTCTAGGTGTAAAAAAATATGTCTGAGTTGTAATTAACATCATCACTCATAACAGATCCAATAACTGATTGTCTGGGAGGGAGAGAGGGAGGGAGGGGGGAGGCAGGGGGTGACGGAGGTTTGCCACGTTGGGTGTTTGTCGCTAGACCTAGAGCACTCCATCATACTGTTCTTACACTTCCTGCATGGAAATGCACGTTGGTGACAAAGTTTTCCTTTTTTCTACCGGAACCTGGGATGACGGCGTGTGATAAACCGTGTTTATCTTGTCTTGCAGTCTTGGTGGTTGGCTGTATTTTATTTCTCCTGTCTCCACCTTATCTTGTTATTTATAACGAGGGTTTTATTCACACCTCTGTCTCTTACTTCTTCACGTTTCACTTCCTGTTTAATTTGTTGTTTTTGTTTTTGGTGTTTTTCCTCCTTTCTTGTCTTTTGTTTGCATCATCAATTCCTCTACTTTTTCTTGATATCATCTCCTCTCTTCTCTACTTAAGCTAAAGGTGGCCTATCCAGCCCTTGTATACTGTTTAAAGACAAACTCAGAGCTCAGAGATGAACTGTTTCCTAGCTTGCCTCCACAAGGTAATTTATCTTGCTTTTCAGTTTTGTTACTCGTTTTCAAGTGTTTTTACTCATTGAAATGAATAATAATAATAATTGTTCTTGTTCTGCTCTCTCTCTCTCTCTCACGCTCACTCTCACTCTCACTCTCACACTCTCACCACACAATCTGGTGTCTCTTTATCCCTCTCTATCTCCTTCTCGCTCTCACTTAACACACTGCAGCACGCTCTGGGTGTCTCAATCACTCTTCCTCTTTTTTCTTTCACCCATGCCTCGCTCTCCATCTCTCTGCCCTCCACCCCCACACCCCCTCCACCTGCCTACTCCCAGCCTCCCCACACCAAGAAGACCTCGCTCTTGGTGATTCTGACGGCACCCCAGCATTCAGAGGTCCTCTAAGTAGAGAGCGTTACCAGTAAGGAGCAATTAGATTGAAGCAGTGACCTGACACAGTGCACCACCAATGTGCAACTTGTCTCCCCCCTCTCACACTGCCACACCCACACCCCACCCTCCCACCCTCTCACCTCCACTGGCACTGCATCCACTACCCCTCCCCCCTTGCTTCTTATTCCTCTTCTTCTCACACATTCCCCTTGCATCCAGTGCTCTTAACCCTGCCACCATCACCCAGAGAGAGAGACAGAGACAGGGAGGGAGAGTCCCATTGAGAGAGAGAGAGAGAGAGAGAGAGAGAGAGAGAGAGAGAGAGAGAGAGAGAGAGAGAGAGAGAGAGAGAGAGAGAGAGAGAGAGAGAGAGGGAGAGAGAGAGAGAGAGAGAGAGAGAAAGAGAGAAAGAGAGAAAGAGAGAAAGAGAGGTAGAGAAGACAGACAGAGACAGAGACAGGTAGAGAGAAAAAGAGAGAGACGGGTAAGGACTGGAGATGGGTAAGGACTGGAGAGGGGAAAGGCCAAGTCATTCTATGGTCCAAGCCCAGGAATTAGTTTGCTTAACACAACCCTATCCCAACCCTTACCACATTATCTAATATCATAGCCTTACTTTTTCACTTTTTCACATATATATATTTTACATTTCGTGCTATTATCATTTTGTATCTTATGTTGTATCTTATTTAATGTTTGTGATTGGGAAACGCATAATTTTCAATGCCAATGAAGCCCTTTGAACCTTGAATCTCCAGAGACATTTATGCCGGGTCCATCAGAAAGCAAGCTGATGTCAGCTGAGCTCTCCCCCGGACGCCCGAACAAAGCTTCTCTCTGAGGGAAGGTATGCACTGGGGGAACTGCTGTCGACCAGGTTGCAGCTCCACGCACCAAGTCTAAGGGTGCATCTTCACGGCTTAGGGGACCGCGGGTGCAGAACATAGATGAGGAACAAACAAAGGAAGTAACACCCAGGAATCCCACAGTCCTACAGCGACTGCTCTATTGGGAGACGGTTATTGGTTTTGAAAATAAGCGAGCGTTCTGTGTGATTTTAATCCCACCTATCCATCTCATCTCTCTAGTCCTCATAATGGTGATGTAAAATCAAATCCTCTTGACACGTCGGCAACCACAGCACTCACTGTCAGGTGTAGTGCTCTCTCATCACTCTTCCAGGGAATCTAACGTTCAGAGCTGTTCAGAGAAGGGGGAGCTGAGTCCCTTGAAATCAAACTTTTTGATATGACTGTCCAACACTGTTTAAAAGTTGTGAGGGTTATAGGCATGTGCCACTTATTCCGTCTATTTCATATTCACAAGATTCGATAGCCTTGACTGCATTGATTTCTGAAAAGAAGGGAAAACATGCCACAGCAAGCAAATTAGTTTCAGCCATTTCTGGATATTTACCATAAACTGCTATGAATTACTACTGTCTTGAAAATATGCTTATGGGGGAGTGGTCAGCGGGATTGATTAATGGTTATTGAATTGGTATTGATCCTTAATCATATAATTGGGCTGGAGTTTTTACAGGACGACCCATTCATATCATATCAATAACAATATTACAATGCCATGTCGCCTGCTTGGACTTTGTGGCAAATTCATCCAAATAAATAAATGTAATCTGCCCTTTCTTGCTCTTTTGAAGGTGTCCTGTACTTTGCTTTCAATGCCCATGCTTTGATAAAGCTGCCTAAACGATTCCTTCTTGCTAAGAAAAAAGCCAATTTTTCTATCATTTTAATGCAAAACTACTACCTTACCATTAGAGTGCAAGAGAGAAAGAGTGTGTGTATGGGGGGGAGGGGGATTCTGTGTCCTCCTCCACTCAAGGCCGTGGGTTTGTATGTGGCTTATGTTTAAGTGGTTGCTGTATTTAAAACTGCCCATTGTGTTGTGCGGTTTGAACACACAAGTCCTTCTGAGAAGGCAAGGCCAGTTCTTCTAAGTGCTGTTGTTGTTGACCTTGTTCGTGAAATGTTACGAGCTGAACACATTGGCCTTTTTGAACCGCAATAACAGAAGCACATCACATATAAACCCAGCTGCCATGCCACAGTCCATCTGATGTAGCATTGTTTGCCTGAAGGCCATGGACAATATTGTCCCCCTTATTATTATCATCATTTGTATTTCTATCTGTTTGCATCCATTTTCATGTTTTTTGGAGGGACTCCAATTCTTAGCTCTTAGCCATTCGTTCATTTCTGGAAGTTACCTTTTTATAAATTTTCCCATGTTTTTATTGCATTTTTATTGGTTGCACAGTTTTCCCTTCCCTTGGAGCATATGGATGAGGGGAATCTGTGGTTAGCTGCCACGGGTACCTGTGTGTGCGTTTCTGGCTTGTTAGAGTTTAGGCAGTAGGCTGTTTGTGTATGGCCAATAAACTATTGTGTTTAAGGTACCACCTGCTTTGTAAACGAGGGGCCACGAGGGCTGTAAATGCTTTGATCGCCACCTTTGCAACCGATGACACGCATGTGTGTGTGTGTGTGCACATGTGTTAATGATCTGTTGGATAGTGAGTGATCCATCTGTTTGGTTTGTTTCTCTCCTTGATTACCAGCTTCCAGCTAAAAATGTATCTTGGGAATTGTATAACATACAACTGCACTCACACAAGCACGTTCGCACACGCATACATACACGTTGACAATTGATCAATCTCACTCAAAGCCTGTAATGTCAACACAGAGTTGTATTTAGATTTGAAATTTGCTCAAACACGAGTTTTCCTGTGAGTACTCTTGTGCTTTGTGTATGTTTGTATGTGTGTGTGGTTGAGTGTACGTCTTTCCATGTGTTCTGTGTGTGTGTGGTTGTGTGTGTGTTTATGTGTGAGTGCACAGCCCAGACATTCTCCAGCGTTGGACACTTGGGATCACAAAGATGCAAGGCAGAGACAGGGGCAAAAGGTCAACATTCACACGTAGACACACAAACACACACACACACACACACTCTCACACACACATGCACACACACACACACACACACACACACACACACACACACACACACACACACACACACACACACACACACACATATAGACAGACACACAGGCCATCTGCATACACATCTACATTTGATTGGTGTAAATATGCCAAATATCCATAAATGTTGTACAGTCTACTATTGACTGTATGATGTTTGGGAGGTGGGGAGAGCACAATATCGGCAGTATAAAGGCCAGAGATCCTTTCTCCCTCATTTTCAAGAACATATACACAACAAGAAGTGCTTGTATTATAAAAGGACACAAGCACACATTTGTTAAAAACTTCACAACACCATGGGGGGGCCAGGGGCGACTGGGGCTCTGTTCTGCTCTCTGTTGGGCTCTGCTCCTATTTATTCAACGGAATAAAAAGCGTTTGTCAGGAAAATTGAAATTCTAAACAAAATGCCTATTTGGAGCTAACGTGCCTCCCCAGAGAAAGCGTTCGCTGGTGTTTAACATGCACAGCCCGTGGTACGCTCTGGTCCCTCTTTACGAAGTGGAAAATAAATAAATAAAAGCAGACTGCAGAGCCGAAGCAATCTCCCAGAGAACGGCAGAGTCAATTTGTTGTGGATAGGTTTCAGCCCTGGTCCCGGATATAGTAGGTGAAGTGAAAGCTTCACAGCTTATCAAAGCGGCCCCCTCTGTGTTTATATTCCACAGAGAACACAGTGCTGACTGAATATGTACATGGGGATATCTCCTCCTACACATCTGCAAGAGGACTTGAAGAGGAGATAAAAAAAAAAAAAAACTAATCAAAATGGCCTCAGACGGAATAGAGGAATTAAACCGACCGCGACGGCGTTCTTCCCAGAGCGGTTTTCGTTGCGTGGGATTTACGAACAAGGTGTAAAATGCTGTACAGCCGGCTTTGGATAGTAGAAAGACCGCCGCCTGTGTGCGTACACGTATATATCGCCTTCCTAACAGGAGGCTAAGCATTAAAGCTTCAGGAGTACAAACACCGATCTGGGCCCCAGAGTCGTTGGGTAAACAGTATAGAAATACGTAGAATCAAAGAGTAAAACTATGCTAATCTGGCCCTGGGCCCCCAGAGGGCATCGGCCTGCGTTTAAGAGACTCATTTAAGTAAAAACAGTGTACGGCGCTCTTACAGGAGCCATGCAGTCCATTCAGACATGCTTTATGACCCTGGGGTCAAGCCAGGTCAATTGAAATGCAGAGTGAAAATGTAATGCTTTTAGAGTGAAAAAAGCAGAGGAAGAACATAAATGTGAGCCATAGAGGTAATGTGATTAGAAGTCCTAGTCTAAAAGGGATTGTGAAGCTATTGTCGAATATCCTCCTCATGTCATGCCATCGTGTTTTTTTCTTTTTTAATAACCTGTGCTCCATGTCATGCTACACTGGCTCCCCAGTGAAGGAGACACAAATGACAGGGTGTTAAAAAACAGAGCAAAAGGCTAATGAATAAGTAAGTCATAACATAGCCCTGCATACAGAGGATTAAAAGTACCGTAGGTATGGCATATCCTACTCCCCATATACCGCGACTCTGTCCGAAGTGGTTTACCTTCACTAGGTATTTGATGTTGATGAAAGAATGGAAGACGTGTGATCGCATCAGTCACTTCAAAGGCCTACTGGGTAAAATCATGAGTGGCATGGACTCACACACATACATGCACACACACGCACACACGCACACATGCACACAGACACATGCACACACATGGAGAGAGAGAGAGACACACACACACACACACACATACACACACATGTACACACACATACTGAACTCTAGCACAACAAAACCTCATAAACCTTTTCTGGTTTGATCAGCACCGGGATCTTGAGAGGAATTCATCCACCACTTTCAATGTTTTTTTGGAAGCTGTCGTGAAACATCTAACGGTGACACTGGTATGTGTGTCAGCTGCAGTGCTGAGATTTTAACCAAACGTTGTAAAGAAGTCTGGTTAATACTGCCGCACCCAGTTGTTCTGAGGAAATGTGTTTTCAGACGTTGTCACGATAGGTCTGTCTCTCACACACACGCACACACACACATACACACACACACACACACACACACACACACACACACACACACACACAACACACACATGTCAGTCCTGTGGTCAGATTTTCTCTCTCTCTTTCTCTCTCTCTCTCCCTCTCTTTCTCCCTCTCTCGCTTTCTCTCTCTCACCCATATCTACTTCTGTAATTACTTTTCTTCTTCTCTCTGCAATTTAATTTACAGCAAACAGACAATAATGAACTTGTAATAATTCATGCATGCTTGTCATTTTGAAAAGGAGACCGAAAAGTCAAGGGAAGCAGAGAGAGAGAGAGAGAGAGAGAGAGAGAGAGAGAGAGAGAGAGAGAGAGAGAGAGAGAGAGAGAGAGAGAGAGTGAAGGGAGAGAGTGAAGGGAGAGATAGAGGAGAGTACGGTTACAGATCTACATTTCTAGTGTGTGTATTAAAGACCCTCCTTTACACTATATGCACTTAGCTCAGAATCCCCTTTATCTTAACCACATGGACAATGCGTGTGTGTGTGTGTGTCTGTGTGCGTATCTCTCTGTCTGTTTGCATATGTTTGTGTCTATCTCGGTCCTTGATTTTGTGTGTGTCTGCATCTGTGTTTGAGAAATATGTATGGTGTGTGTGTGTATGCAGGGCCGGCATTGAACTTTGGAGGGCCCTATTCAAGATTTAAGTGTGTTGTTCTGTCTGTCTATGTGTCTATCTGTCGATGTGTATGTGTGTTTGTGTGTATGTCTGTGTTTGTCTCCATGTGTCTGTATGTCCGCCTGTGTGTGTGTGTGTGTGTGTGTGTGTGTGCCGCGGCAGGCATGACGAACACGATACATCTCATCACATGCTTCTCCTTAGCGGATTAGCGAGTGGACCACAACCCCCCCACCCCACCCCCATCAGATCCTTTGGGGCCCTAGTCTTAGCAGGCAACGGGATAAATTCAATCACTACCTAAAGGACAGGAACGGCTGGAATGAGACCCAGCCGCTCCCGTCGCTGGTTCCATTTCCTTGATAACAGTCGTTTTTAACACTGCTGATAATGAGAGGGAAAGCGTGAAAGAGAGAATGGATGAGGAAGAGAGAGGGAGAGATAGAGAGAGAGAGAGAGAGTTAGAGAGAGAGAGACAGAGAGAAAGAAAGAGAGAGCTTCTGCTTCACCGTGGTTTTTTTCTCTGCCCTTCTTGTGTTTTTCTGACTTTGTTTATGGACAAGGTTACAACAAGATCACAAGCCTGCACCAGGTGCCCGATTTGTAAAAAAATGTAATATTATTAATAATGAATAATTTAATTTAATTTCTTGGTCTTTCAGACACTATGAATTTTTTAAGGGGCAAAACACTACTTTCTACACAGCCACGGTGAAAGATTTGTAGACAGGGGAGAAATATATATATATATATATATATATATATATATATAGAGAGAGAGAGAGAGAGAGAGAGAGAGAGAGAGAGAGAGAGAGAGACACACACACACACACAGAAACAGACACACAGAGAGGAGAGACAGAGATACAAAGAGAGAGAGGTGGATGTGTAGAGCGCAGCAGCAGGGACGGACATGGAGGTAAACTAGAGCTGCATGACGAGAACATGGGGCCTGACCGGGACCAGCGGTCTGAGCCTGGATGCACCGTGTCAGGCGGTGCAGAGGGGAGCGCCTGGGAGATTTCCCCACGGATGGAGGCCTGGGAGCCAGGTTGACAGCCCACACAGAGACCCTTGTTCGCAGCCAAAGGGCAACAGAGTGAGGGAGTGTACAGCCCCACAGTATACATGTACACTCAGACACGTACACCCGCATAACCACAACCCATGGGTGGAATGTTGGCGTTCAACGCAGACACACATGCAAAGAATCAGAAGAAAGAATCAGAAAAGGATTTGTGCAGAAAATGCTTTGATTATAAGCTAATTCCAACTAATCAAATGTTGGAATTCACAGCACTGTCCCATATATCCAGTTCACATGGGCAGAGGGTTGCTGAGATGAGATAACATGCACGCACGTGCACATGCGCACACACACACACGCACACACTCACACACATACGCACGCACGCACACACACCCACACACACTCAACGCACGGAGACAGTAAGCCAGGCAGTGGAACCAAAAATAATTTTCCAGCTGGAATATTGCACACATGATGTCTGGTGCTCATGGATGTCCCTTAGGACAGAGTCACAAGGATGCAAGATAGGCCATTTGCACATGTGTGAGTGCTGAAATGTGTGTGTGTAACAATTATTTATCTGTTTATCCGTTTCTTTGTCTAAATTCCCAAACTAATTGACACACCCGGGCCTGTGATGATTCTGCGCTCAACTGATGGAAAGACAGACGAACAAACAACGGCAGAAAAACAATCAGAGAGAGCGAAAGGGAGAGATGAGAGGAGGGAGAGAGCACAGAAGATTGAGAGAGAGACACAGATCAAGAGAGGAAGAGAGGAGGAGAAGGCGAGACCGAGAGCGGATGGGAATGGCAATTACAGACTGAGTAGAACTAACACAAGGGAGACGGAGAGAGAAATCTTTCTATACATCCGTTTCCTTTGAATTAAACAGCACTTACAGCGCAGCGTCGTCCCTCCGAGCACGTGCTGCGATCAGCCGACGGCTCTGATTGACGAGGCGATGGGACAGTTCATCCACGGGCGTCACAATGACAACCTCTCAATGTGACAACTTTTTTCAGAAGTCGCCATCCGTCGGGTGCAAGGTGTAGCAGCTACGTCTCCGCGCGGGATGGATCCTATTCATACTGCGTCGATTCTTACACTTATAATGGACTGTCATGCATCCACGCCAGGGAGACGGAGACAAGAGTGATGGAGGGAGAGAAACATTTTGAGAAGGGACTGTGACCAATTCATCTTGTCTGATTGGCATGTGATGTCCCTGAGGGTTACATGGGGGAAATATGTGGGTCGTTCTTTTTTTTATAGGTTCTTTTGAGACATTTCTATTACAAATATGTCATGTACCACAACTTGCTATTGTCTGAGAGGCAGAAGAGGCGGTTAGCATAGCAATAAATGCGTATCCTGAATGGTTGGCTGGAACTCAGGAGGTCCTTTCGAATCCACCAGATATAATCAATTAGGCCCATACAATTCCCCGCTGTGTACTCTCCTTGTAATATCCGAGGGGCCCTCTTAACAAACTGTACACGGATGTGAACACTGTGCTAGCTACTGGTTGTCATTGCAAACCTGGGCATAATAATGTCATCTGTGCTGATTGGAAAAATCACTGTGATCTTATATCAGGGTCAGATGTTCAGAAAAGGGTTTAAGGGGCTAAGGTGCAACGGTTACAATATGTAAAGGTTGTTTTTCATGGCTTCAGGACACAGATATTTATCCATCATTCTATCCATCCACCACACCCCACCCATCCATCCATCATCAATCTATTCATCCATCCTTCACTCCATCCACCCATCTACCCATCAATCCATCCATCCATTCTATTAGACAAAGGACAGGCAGGGGAACAGTGGGGGTGGGGCTGTCTGTCTGTGTACACAGCACACACATCAGTCAAACAAGCTCAGCCATACATACCCCCCCCCCCCCCCCCCTCCCCAGACCCCCTTCTCTCTCCCGGGACCAGACCCCACCACCGCCCAATTAGTGGTCTGAGGAACCCAGGGACAGGTCAGACGACGGAGGTCAGCACGTGAGACACGCGAGGCATGTCAGAGCTGGAGAGAGGTGGCTGACAGGGGGGAGACGTGGTGCGTTCTCATCGCAGTCAGTGATATCTTTATTGACCAGGGAAAACGGCTGTGTCGATGCACTCTCTGTGATTAGCTCCTCTCCTCATTGATGCTATTGACTATTGGCCGGGGAGCATCTGATGTGCTGGCTGGAGGAGGGCTGTAAAGGGGGAGGGGGGGGGGGGAGACACAGCCCACCCCCAGGCCCCCCCGTCTTGGAGGGATGGTTAACAAAAGATGCATGGATTCAGATGGAATCGTAAAACAGAAGAAGGCAGAATGCCTTTATGGGGAGAGGGGGCCTGGGAAACAGTTTTGGAAGGATGGAAGACAGACTGCTGGTCAGTTTCCTCTTTTGGTGTAATGAAGATAACCAGCAAGGCAGGAAGAGTGAATGCTATAAAATGACACGAGACAGACTTTTTCATCGATGTTTTCTTTTACACAGTTCATTATACTATACGTTTTGAATTTGAGATCATGTTGCAATTTCTTTGACACGCCAATTGAGGCAATCCGTTAATTTTAAGAAAATATACTTGATTATTCTTTGATAACTATCCTACTTTTCATATGGCTGATGTTATATGTGTGCGGGTCTGTATTTACAGTGTGTTTTCAGGGCCTAATGAATTGCTCTGCACTGTTCACAAGAAGTGTTTCTTGTATTTATGACTTTATATGTAACTACTTGCTTTTATGTCACTAGAATACCTGAAAGGGACTCAAGCTTTCCCGTAGCTCTCAGAAACGTGCTCTTTAAATTAGCTTAGTGGTGTTTTAAAAAAATATTTATTGTTGTTTACTGCCAATCTGAATGATATTCATGGCAGGCCTAGGGTATTTACTATGTGTGGCACAAAATCGATAGTCCGAATAAATCTCAAGTGTTTCAGCTGCGATAGTTTTGTTATTTCTGTTGTGTGTGTATGTGTGCCTGAGTCTCCACGTTCACAAATACAGCCTGATGGAGTTACATTTATCAAGCCATTTTAGGCGTCTGCCACTTGCTGATATAAAACAGCATATCCAAAGAGTTTATTACCTGTTAAAGCATTTTGTCATTTATTTTGATTTGTGAAATCATATTGTGGACATTGTATTTGTGTGTGTATGTGTGTGTGTGTGTGTGTGTGTGTGTGTGTTTGCATGCATAAAACAAATGGAATGGAAAATGAAAAAATGCATGACGATGAAATGAAAGAAAAGAAGACGGAAAGAGAGTATGAATGAAATTACACACACATGCTGAGTAACAGATACATACATAACCATGTACTGTTTGCAATGCATAACCCAGCAGTAAGCCTCTTTCTGCACTTCGTCACGAGAGATGGGAAGTCAGAGAGCAGAACAAGGCAACTTTATAATCCTTGCCACTGTTATGCTCTCCAGCCAACCAACCGCTCAATTCCACAGTTCCTCTGTGTCTCTTCCTGTCTCTCTCTCTCTCCCTCTCTCTGTCTCTTTCTCTCTCTCTTTCCCATTCTCTCTCTCTCTCTCTCTCTCTCTCTCTCTCCCTCACACACACTCGATCCTGTTCTCTCTTCCACTCGATTTTGTCCCTCTCAGCTTTGTTCTCACTCTCGCTCTCTCTCTCACGCTAGCTCTCGCCCGCGCTTGTCATTTCTTCCCTCTTTTCAAGATCTTTCCATACCCCTGCTATGTCATCATTTCAAAGATCAGCTTTTCTGTTCACTGTTTCCCTTTTCTTTTGACTGTCTTTACTTCTGTTGTATTTTTTAAATGCTCCTTATTTTCTCTCCACCTCTCCCACCTTACCTTTTTCTGTTCTCTTCTTCCAGTCTCCCACTTCTAAGTGTTCATCGACACATGGGTGTGTCTGTCTGTGTGTGTGTGTACTAGTATGTGTGTGTGTTATGCAGGCACTCACAAACCAACAGGAATATATTGACACTTAAATGCACGCACACACACACCGAGACATACACACACACACACACATACTGACACATGTACAGATACTGACACACATCAATAACGATGCACATACACACAAACACACAACCCCGCGCGCACACATGCACGCACATACACACACACACACACACACACACATCAAGAGTGCATTCATGTGGAGCGTGGCAAGCAGTACCAGCTGGAGTGTGTGAGTGCTAGCTGGGAAGGTGAAGAAAGGTCTGCTCTGAGAGGACCATGTGGTCCTGGCTCCAACAACATTTAGTCCCTGATTATTATCAACTCAAACTCGCTGTTGCCCGCCAAACTAATGGTTCTAAAACGCTTTTTAGACAAATATGTTAGTGCCGCTTGGTCATGGGCACAAAAGGTTTTAGGTTCAAATCAAAAAGACTCACAGGTATTTTGCTTATTAAGAACAGTTTTTTAAAACCACTTATATTCTGTGTGCCTTGTGGAGACAATATAAAAAGTGTGCGCTTTGGAAAATACTTTCTGACCCCATTCTGAGCTTGATACAGGATGTTCCTGGGATGGAGGTAGCAGAATTGAGCTCTTTAAGTTTTTAGAACGTTCTCTCAAAATAAGAATGGAGGTTGGGCATCTGTGTGTGTGTGTGTGTGTGTGTGTGTGTGTGTGTGTGTGTGTGTGTGTGGAAGATGTCTGTTAGGAATTGGGGATTTTACAGTCAACACTGAAGAAGTGACAAAGCCAGTGTTGGGGGGTGGCTGGGGGGGGGGGGGGGGGGGGGACAAGCTGGTGTTACCAAGCTGACTGTCCCTCACTCTCTCTGGGCTGCTGGCTCCAGGGAGAGGCCTGGTGCTGTATTAGTCTCCCGCAGGACGTTCTGGTGTAGTCTTCCAGCCATGAGGAGATGAAGAAACAAACTACATCCCTACATCTGGCGTGTTCGGAGATGCTCAAATAAAACTTTGCTACATTGTATCTTTTGTGCAGTTGTCAGAGTGTACCTAAAGGTCAGTTGATGAATGGCTCAGGTGAAAAGACAAGGTGTCCTGGGCGTCACCTATGACAGGGAAGAGCCGTGATTTACAAGCTTCCCAGTGTACTTTTATAGGTACAATAGGCATGTTATACATCAAGAGATGGAGACCAATGTGAAAGTGTTTGGAGAGAGAACAGTGTTTATGATTTACACCTGGACACAGCCCAGTGATAAATGCAACGCTCAGCTGCAGAACCGAAAAGCATAGAATGGGAGCCAACTTTCGCTGCCAGAAGCAGGTCATTTGTGACCCTGACCTGAGTTTCATTTCAGTGCTACAGCTTAATTAAAAAAACATGTAAACAAAATTTTGTGTAATGGGGTGTTGTTTTATATATGGCCCTGGAGCTGTGCAGTGTTTATTTATGTTTTGGTACAGGAATGGAAAATGTTAAAAGCCGGAGGCCTGTCCCTGACTAGAGCTGTCTGGGTTTATCGAGGAACAGCCGTATGACAGCAACCTCGAGGGAAGATGGACCACTGCCACCTTGAAAAGAGTAACAGACATCCCTATGTAGTATAACCAACGCCTGGGACTGAAGCTTAACAACTTCCGCTGGGCCGCTTTGTGAGAGCGGCTTCTGGAGACACATGGGAGGGAGGATTTTCATTTTTGCGATGACTTTATAATTGTCACTCCTCCTGACACCGGTGGACAACAAATGAGCATCTCCGGCTGCGCGTTCCCCCAGCCGCGGGGTCGATAGTTGAAGGAGGCTCAGAGGAAGAGGACGAGAATCAGACAGCTGGCGCGGCTGACCTTTGCTCCGAACATTTCCATGATGTGATTGCGCTGCTCCTCTGCGCCACCCCGGCAATAGATGATGAAAATAACTGTGACATGTTGTAGATGGGTCAGTGTATGGCGGCGCAGCATATGTTACACGATGTCAAAAGTGTTATTAATTAGCTGGGGAGGCCATCTTTGAAGCGCACAATAGGAATGCATCGTGGGCCGTTTTTGAAACAGAAAAGTATTGGTGACTTCTTACTCTGAAGTGGTCATGGTCAAAACGAATCGGTTAATACGTTTCCAATTCTTGACATTTAGATTTGGCAGTACGGATAACAATCTCAAGGCTGTTAAGAAAATCTTGATTTTTGCACCTGTAGTTTGTCGGCTGGGACAGAGTTAGTATTGAGGGGTTGTGGTAGTTAGTATACACCTTAGTGAGAGTCAGGAGGACAATCTGTTTCAATACACATTTTCAATCAAACTCCACAAACCCTGCTGTGGAACAACGGTGGTTCAGTGGTCAATATAAATGTTGGGCTTCCCAAGAATGACGCGATTGGAAGACTGGAAGACTGGAAGACTGTGCTGTGATCGACAGATGGTAATAGCGGCTTGCTTAGGTAGACGAGGAAGTTCAGACAATTTGACCGTAGTCTCATAAGTAATTACTCAGTCTTGCCAAGTCAGGCATAAGCAGTAGAAAAACGCAAAGCAAGCCAGTTTCTTAGGCAGAATTTTGACTATGTGACCATTAGTGTATATGATGGGGAATGAAGTTCACATTCTGTACATTTAAAGTTGTGGATGTAGCACATTTGAACCCGTAGTCGTGATGTAACCCAGTTGATTGCGGCAGTAAAAAAGGGTTTTTAGGATTTTTCTGAATGAATAAAATAAAAGTTGAAGCCCTCATATTCTCTTACTCTACCGTGATTACGCTATAGCTTTATGGTGATAGGAAAATGCCTCTATAGAGGTGCTGAGATGTACCATTGAAATACATTGGATTTGCAAAAACTGCCATAATCCTTCTGCAGTGCAAAACCTTGTCTAGCTTTATGATTTTTTGTTTTTATTTTGTTTTGGCAAGTGATTTAACGCATTGCTTTGTTTTGCGTCAAAGCTGAAGCACTTTCCTGACAATATAAATTAAATTTGCAAGGCCAAAGCTATTCCACAAGGCTAAAAAAGTCAAATTGACGGTTTTAAAGGAGAAGAAAAGATCTGTTGGTAACATTCATCAGTATTCCCTTTTAATCCACAGACAAGAATGTTCTAGATTGAAGGTAAGAATGTTAATGAAAAAATTTAAATAAAAGTCTCTCAAAAATGTATTATCAGAATAATTCAATCTTAAACATTGATTGATGTACCAATGTAAAAAAATAATTATAAATAATAAAAGTATGTTTTTCTTGCAAGAGCACCGCCAATGCAATACACTTTATTAAGAGGGTCGTAATAATAGTTTTGAACTCAAAAGGTCACCATGGCTATGAGAGGCTTGTTGAAGAATGTGTGTGTGTGTGTCTCTCTCTCTCACTCTTCCTCTCTCTCCCTCTCTCTCTCTCTCTCTCTCTCTCTCTCTCTCTCTCTCTCTCTCTCTCTCTCTCTCTCTCTCTCTCTCTCTCTCTCTCTCTCTCTCTGGTAGTTCACATAATATGGAGGACGGGTGACTTGTAAAATAAGATAAGGAGGCTAAGAGCATGTCTAGTTTGACATATAGGGGTCATTTTAACAACCGGTTTATACAATCTTTGCCCTTTTGCTACGTTTCTTTGCATCTTCCCCGCACTCACGTACACAAATTGAACGTCTCGTTTTACACTCACAGCTTGATGGAAAGAGGTCAGGGAAGTCAATCAAAACTAATCCCTGTGTGTGTGTGTGTCTATTTGTGAGTGTGTGTGTGTGTATGCGTTTGTGTGTCTATCTGTGTGTGTGTGTGTGTGTGTGTGTGTGTGTGTGTGTGTGTGTGTGTGTGTGTGTGTGTGTGTGGTGGGATGGCATGTATTTGTGGTTGCATGTGCTAAACAGTGTGAATGTGTTTGTATTATAAATGAGAGTTTGCATGCTATTGTATCATGGTTGCAAGGAACTCAAGTCGCACTGAAGAAGAAACCCAGCGCTCGAAGATCAAACACATCCACTTGACTGAAGGAATTGGCTGCCTTTCCCTATAGTTGAGTGGGCAACGCTGCTATTGCTAATGCTAGCATCAGTGCAATCCTGCCCACTTGCCGTTTAACTATCACAGAAGGATTGACACATGTTTATGTTTGCCTGTCCATATCTTTATCTGCGCCTCTGTGTGTGTGTGTGTGTGTGTGTGTGTGTGTGTGTGAGCATGTGTGTGTAAGTGTGCATGTATCTTCAAAGTCCTGAGGGTTTGGTACGGCATGGTCATAAACAAAAGCAACAGGTAACCCTTTGGCTTACATAATGCCCCACTCAGCTTATATACAGGCTTTATGGGACCTCAGTCCTGTTTTCACTTTCTGATTGGTTTGTGTGTATGTGTGTGTGTGTGTGTGTGTGTGTGTGTGTGTGTGTGTGTGTGTGTGTGTGTGTGTGTGTGTGTGTGTGTGTGTGTGTGTGAGTGTGTGTGTGTGTGTGTTTGTGTGTGCGTGAGTGTGTGTGTGTGTGTGTGTAGGAGAGAGATTTACACATTTTAAGTATAACTGTAACAGGCACTTAAGCACAGGGAGTAGAAGGGGTGCGGCCTTTTCTCGTTAACTTTAATAAAACACTCCCACAGTCAATGACCCAGACAGTAAACCTGCTGCATCTCACACTCCCCAGTACCACTTACAACGTGTAACTCTTGCTTGCGGAGACACACACACACACACACACACACACACACACACACACACACACACACACACACACACATACACACACATATACACAAAAACACACACAAAAACATATATATACTAGCAAACACACAAGCAATAACACACAAACACACACGCACACAAACATAAACATATTAGCAAACACACAAGCAAAAACACACAAACACACACACACACACACACATACACATACACCCTTATCTTCCTCATTCTCGTACATTATTTTGCCTAAAACATGACTTGGTTTTAATGAATAACATAGGACTACACTGTATGCTTCTTTACGCCACATAATGCATATCCTCCATCCTTACTCCGGGTTAATTGAAACAGAACCAAAAGAATGCTGGAGCTAATTCCATGTGACTCAGGTGATTCATCTTGTACGTGTCAGAGGAAAGCTGTGTTGTTCTTCAACATGCTTAACGTGTGCCAGAATAAACACCGGCCATACGGACATCATGGCTGCCTGAGACATTCCTAAACAGCCACGTCATCAAACGCAGAGAGAGACATAAGGGATACCGTGTATACAACACATGATTCACTCCCATGACGGAAACAGAGAGAGTTTGAAAGCAAATGTAAAGCATCGTTGACATTTTAAGGTTTGTGTCAAAAGGTCTTACTAGCCAGAGGGACCTTTCTTCTTACCACCGACTTTTCTCTTTAAAGACTCCTGTCCTCACAAAGGGTTCTCATTGGTAGGAAATGGGATGAGAGATCCTGCGTTCAGCTGCCTTGGTATTTATTTACCTCATATTAAAGACATCCGCGGCTATGATAAGTGATGCGTGAGGGTGCAGCAGGTAATGTATTTAATTGGGCATGATGGTAGGCCATGATAAAGTACTGCCGTATTCCCTACAGATCACATTTAATGAACGCCACCTTAGGCTGCTTGCTGCTTAAATAGCTGCTAATCACCTCATCAGTTAGGGATCTTTATGAAGATATTTTTAATATATAGAAGGAGCACACAAGCATGCACACACACAGGCATACACTCACATACACACACAAACTCATACATGCACACATACACAAACACACACACACATACACATACACACACACAGACATATACACACACCCACACACACCCACACACACACACACACTTGTTGAGTGATACTGTGGAGATGGCTGATTAATAAGCTAGGACTTGATGCAATCACTACCTTTATTAAGATATTGAAAGATGTTGAGCACTAAGCCTTCCCTGGCTTGCTCTCCTTTAACCATTTCCTTCTCTCTTTCTTTCCTTCTTTCCATACCGCTGTCTTTTAATTTATCTCTCTCTCTGTCTGTCCTCGTCTCTCTCTCTCGCTCTCTCTCTCGCTCTCTCGCTCTCGCTCTCGCTCTCTCGCTCTCGCTCTCGCTCTCTCGCTCTCGCGCTCTCGCTCTCCCTCAAACACACCGACATAAAATATACTTTCTGACGGCCCGTAAATACTTACCATCACATTTAATAAAAATGCAATGGTTTTGACGAAATGCATGAGCAGAGAAAATAGACAGACAAGTATGTTAGAGTATGGATGCATGTTGCTCAGCGCTAAAGATCAACCTGGAAAGTGGCACTAGAAGGGGTTGAGATAAGCATGCAAGGAGAATAGAGCCAAGGGGGAAAAGGGGAGGGGTTTTGGCCAGGCAACAATTAACAAAATGGGTGCAGATGGAGTAGGCAGATGGTTTCATCTGTGATGTGTAGCTTAGAGTATATAATGGATATTATGCCACAGAATCCGCATGGCTCTTGTTCAAAATGGTGGCCCAGTGTCAATCACATGCTGATCGAGGGCCAATTGAACAGTTCGGTTAGTGGTTAAGCAGTCTCCTAGTGGTGCAGCTGAGGATATACTGAGCTCAGTAGTCAATCAATGATACACATTTTTCATCCATCTATCTTTTTGTCTGTCTTAGTGTCTTGCTGTCTTGCTGTCTGTCTGTCTGTCTGTCTGTCTCAATGTATCGCTGTCTTGCAAGTGGGGTGTCTTTCTTTCTGTCTGCCCATCTATCTGTCTGTCTGTGTCTGGTTGTCCATCTGTCTGTCTGTCTGTCTGTCTGTCTTGACTATCTGGCTGGCTAACTAGCTGTCAATCTGTCTACATCTACTCTACATCATTTAATAATGACATAGGGACAAATTGGGAGCTTTCTGGGTTCTTGTGTAGTGGCTACAAAGGGAAACATGTAATTAAAATGGGCGTGAGACAGGAAAGGTTCCAGTACACTGCAGGAAATCTGTGGTCAAGGCAAACATGCAGGATCACCATTTTAAACGACCTGGATGAATGACTGATGAGACAAAAACGTTTTTTAAAGCCTTTTTTCCGTTTTCCCTTCCACCTTGAAACGGATTTGATCTTAATGTTTTGTTTGCGTTAACACTTTTGTATTTACTTCACTCTTGACTCTTGACTCTCAACAGCGGAAAAATTCTTGTTCCCATACTCACCATTATTAAAGTCAGCTTAAATGTTTTTATAAAGTTTAAAACTTACTTTATCTTTTTCATATTTTATTCCCCTCCAACCTTTGCCCTGGCGTCCATTCCACAGTTGCATAATGGCACATTCTCCGACAACAAAACAAGCTCATAAAGAGAGAGATTGTGTATTCAAGACTGGGTTGAAATTATCTTCATCCCCAAAATCACAGGATTATCAGGCCACATCTGTTGGCCATTCAACGGCTGCATGTGTTCTAATCACTGTGTGACGAGTAATTACCATTAAGGAGCTTTGTGGATGTGTGAAGGAGAGACAGGAAGAGTACACGGGAGATTGGGGGGGGGGGGGGGGGGGGTTCAGACTTGACATACTGTTGGAGTAGTTGAAAGAGTTAAGAGTGACAGATCTTTGGAAACGTTGCCCGAAATCTTTTTTCTTCATGCCAGGATAATCTGAACCAGAGGTTGGGTGTCTTAAGTGTGTGTGCGTGCATGTGTGTGCTTGCACACACATGCTTGCGTGTGCAATGTGCCATTTATTAGTGTGTGTGTGTGTGTGTGTGTGTGTGTGTCTGTGTGTGTTTGTTTAAACATCTTTACAGAGGGGAGAAGGGGGCCATGTTTAATATCCTTCCTATTGCAGCACATCATTTTAAATAAGTTTGATATGCCTTAGCATGTGGTTTTCTCTGAGGTGCCAATGCATGGTTGTGAAAATAGAAAGTCACTGGGATCCAGCTCAAGGTGTCACGTTTAAATTAAAGCTGAAATTACCACCTGTGTTGTTGTGAAAATACTCTGAAGGCAGTCCCTGAAAGTTCTTTCCCACCCGCTGCTGTGCAGTTTCCTTATATCCTCTCCTCCTCTCCTTTCCTCCTCTCCACCTCTCCTCCTCTCCTCTCATCTCCTCTCTTCTCCTCTCCTCTCTTCCCTTCTCCTCTCTACTCATCTCTCCACTCTCCTCCTCTCTTCTCACCCTTCCACTCTCCTCTCCTCTCCCCCTTCCTCTCTCCTCTCCCCCTTTCTCTCTCCTCTCCTCTCCCCTCCCCCTTCCTCTCTCCTCTCCTCTCCCCTCTCTCCTGCTTCACTATACAGTCCTCCACCTCCATAGACAGACCAGAATTTTGCCTTAATCCATATTGACTGCTCCTCCATGACCTCACTCCATAGGGTCCGGCATGGAGGATTTAGTCTGCGACAGCCAATCTAAACAGCCTGATTTAACTTATTTTCCCTCAGACTGCGTATTGTGTAAGCGTGTGTGTGAGAGCGAGAGAAAGAGAAAGTGTGTGTGTGTGTGTGTGTGTGTTTGTGAGTGTATGTATATCTGTGTGTGTGTGTGTGTGTGTGTGTGAGTGTAGGTATATGTGTATGTATATAGGTGTGTGTGTAGGTGTGTGTGTGGGTATATGTGTGTGTGTGTTTGAGTGTAGGTATATGCGTATGCATATATATGTGTGTGTGTGTGTGTGAGTTTAGGTATGTGTGTGTGTGTGTGTAGGTATATGTGTGTGTATTTGTGTGTGTGTGAGTGTAGGTATATGTGTATGTATATATGTGTGTGTGTGTGTGTGTGTGAGTGAGTGTAGGTATATGTGTGTGTGTGTGAGTGTATGTAAATATGTGTGTGTATATGTGTGTATACGTTTGCATGTGGGTCTCAGGGGAAGCCAGAATAAGGGGGGAGTAATAGAAGGACCCACAGAATGTGCCTGTCTGTCCGTCAGATGTGGAGAATGTGCCTGTGCAGCCGGTGGAGCCTGTGTGCGTGAGGACAGCTCCTCTGTTATCGCTCCCTGACATGATAAATGCAAGTGAGGTTTCAAAGTCGGAGATAAGCCAGAGTTACCGCGGCTCCCTGGGATCCCTGCCGCCTGCTCATAAACGTCGTCCCCCCCCCCCCCTCTCGTTTTGTAAAAGCCTGGGTGGAATCCATGCATGCAGGCCACTCTAGGCAACACACACGTACACTAAGACGCGCTTCTGTACACATTAACACACGCACAGACACACACACACACACACACATGCACGCACTCAAGACACACAGACTAGCAAATGCACACATATACACTCACACATAAAAACATACACACACACACAAACAGATGTGTAAATATAATTACGCACACTCACACATAGCCACACACGCACAAAGGAAAAATTGCATGAATACACACAAAAAACGCACACACAAGCATATAAACACAAACACACACACGCACATAGGTTCACAGTGTGTGTGTTGCTGGAGCAGGAAGAGGTGGTGAGGAGTCAGCTGAAGTCACAGCATCCATATGCGTCAGAACAGACGCAGTCAGATGATGGAGAGAAAATCATTAAGTAAAAGTGTTTCCTCGCTCACTGACTAATTGCTTTTCGCCTACAGTCAGACTCCCATCACTGTCTCAACGTAGGGGTTTGTCTGTGTGTGTGTGTGTGTGTGTGTGTGTGTGTGCTTGGTCTGTATGTGTTCGTACATGTGTGTTTTGGGGGGTGTTTGTTTATGTGTGTTTTGTGTTTTGTGTGTGTCTGTGTGTGTATGTGCGTGTGTTCATGCATGCATGCAGGCGTGTGTGTGTGTGTGTGTGTGCATCCAGGCATGTATGTGTGTGTGTGGTAACCCAAGTGGGAGTGAGTTTTCAGTCTGTGGAGTATATACTGTAGGTTGTACCACCAGCTGGGTCAATTTCTATCTCTTTGCTTAATTAATGGTTTGCCTTTGGCACTGCTGTGCTGGGAGTACAGATCCGTCTCTTCCTGTGGCCTCGGCAGTAACTGCATGGTGTATACACACACACACACACACACACACACATACAGGTGCAAAAGTACACACACATAATCAAACACACACACACACACACCACAGGTGTTCTAACAGAATTCTGCACTGTGGAAAATCAACAACACTAAAGTAAAAGCCTAAGACACGCACAGTCGCACACACACGTGCACAGACACATACACACACACCACACGCACACACACACATGCACAGACACACACCCACACACATACACACACACACATGGCTGCATGCAAAAAGAACAATACCAGAGAGCCGAATACTGTCTGTCTGTATATATATCGTTCTCTCTTACACACACACACACACACACACACACACATACAAACACTGCAGGGGTTCTGTCAAAAAATTCCACACTGTAGAAAATCACAACACAAACCGCCTAAAACTCGAAGCGAAACCTGTGATATATCACCACTGCAACATTACACGTCTGCTCACACAGACGCTGTGTGAGCAGACGTCTCTGCATTAAACAATGCCATACTCTATTCCTCCCACCCTTCTAAAACAACGACCCCTCAGCCCTCCATCTCTATCCCCTCACTCCCATCTAAAAAACAATCCCCTCTCCTCAATCTGTCCTCTTCTTCTCCCACCGCCCGGCAACGCGTTCTTCTGATGCTGTTCCCTTGTTTAACGGACCGGGCGTCTGACTCACCCCGGCTATAAAAAGAAGAAAAAAGAAAAAAAAAACGGAGATCACGTTTTACGAGGTTACTCCTTACCTTTCTTTCATTCATTCTTTCATTTTTCGCCCACGCTGTGTTGTTTTGATTCATGCATCTCATGTGGAACCCTAGGAATTTCTAAAGGGCATCTGCCATCTCTGTGGCAGTCCTGACATTCTCAGTCAACATGTGTTGCTGTCGTCTGCCATATTCTCTCTCTAACCGGAAACAGGGAGGTGGGAGGGAACGGTGGGACCGGGGGTCGGTGTCTCTTGGCTCAGAGTAGCTCCACCCGGAGAACTGAATCTGCAAGGGTCTCATCTTTCTTTAATACGGGGATGGATAATTTATCGGATATCAGTGCAGATATTAAAGAATGAGCTCATTACATAGGGAGGACGTTTTGCTATAATTTACTACACGACCGCGCCTATATTATATCCTATATTAAAAAAAACGTATTGTCTGATTTACATATTATATTGTTGCATTCCGACTGTTGAAATATGAGCTCTGGCTAAACCTAGCTCTACTCCACCCAATCCCCCCTCTTCCCACCTCTCTCTCTCTCTCTCTCTCTGGCATCACTCTTTCTCTCTCCCTCCTCCTCCACCTTGGTTTCTCACCTCTCCCTTCCCAGTGGTGCCTGCAGGCCTGTGCTGGTGTGTAAACCCATTGGAGAGCTGTCATCGTTGCCTTTGTTCCTACCTCACCATCGGCAGGTGGTCTGCTGTCGCGCCCCAGGCAAGGAAATGAGGTAGAAAGCAAGTGAAACTGTGCACGTGTGCATGCGTATGTATGTGTTTGTGTGTGTGTGTGTGTGTGTACTACCCACTCACGTGTGTTTGTGTGCGATTGCCTGTGTGCATGTGTGTAGGATTGCCTGTGTGCATGTGGATATGTGTGTGTTTGCACGTGTGATTACCTGTGTGAATGTATGTGTGTGTGTGTGTGTGTGCCTGATCATATGCGTGTGTGTGGGTGTGTGGGTGTGACAGATAGATAGGAAGATGGATTGATTGATGGAAAAAAGAGGGTGCTTGCTCTAGAGGGGACAGAGGTAAGGGTGACATTCAGACCTTCGCCGTGGGTGTAGAATAAGGGGTGGAGAAGCGGATACAGTGGGATAGATGGCAGACAGTAAGTAATCCAGGACATGCTCAGGCTCATTTGTGTGTGTGTGTGTGTGTGTGTGTGTGTGTGTGTGTGTGTGTGTGTGTGTGTGTGTGTGTGTGTGTGTGTGACTCATTTATCTACCTTTCATTCTCAGGTTTCTAGTGGATGTGAAGCTGATTGACAGGATGGGGTTTTACAGATGTTTAGACATGACTAATGCCACGGATATGGGCGGCCTCTCTCTCTCTCTCTCTCTCTCAAACAAAAACGTAAATTATTACATCAATAACATGTTGTGTAATTTCTGTTCTATTTTTCCCAACAATTGTAATATTAATGCATGTTTTTATCACCAGCAGTATCACCTCATGTATTAAGGCTCAAAATGTTTTTCTGTGTCAATTCTTGTCCTTGCACAACAACAACGGCTGTTTAAGAACTGGCTTACAGTGTCGTTTCTTGTTGACCTTCATGTGAACCTATTTGAACTGATTTCAGAATCACAAATTCCCAGCATGCTACTCAAGAGATAAGATAAAGACGGATTTATTTCATTCATTGTGTTTTTCTTTTTTCTTTGGTTTGTCTTTCACCTCTTTTTGTTTTGTTGTTCCCCTCATGCCTTTTTCTTCTCATTTCCTCCATCTCTCCATCTGTCTTCCCTCTGTGCCCCAAGAGGGGGGTCCTCCCGTTATCCGCTGGGGGTCCTAGTTGGAGGTCCTGATGCCCCAGTTGGAAGTCCTGATGTTGATGTCAGTAGTGCTGGTGGTGGTGGTGGTGGAGATGGCGGTGGAGCAATGTGAACAGCATCAGGGTTCATCAGAGATCAGCCGCAAGACAGCAGCTCTCTGACGACTGCTCCGCCTCTCCTGTGTCTGTCTGTCCACTTTTTAATCAAGCAGGGAAAGAACAGGCTGGAAGCCGACACAGAAAGGGGGCTGTGTTGTCCAAGTAGTGAGTAGTGAGCTTGGGCTGTCTTCCAGAGTCTCTGTAGCTCAACGTTTTGTTTATTTTAACTGATTCCCCTGGAGCCTCACTCGGCCAAACCCCCTTCAATTGTAACACACATGTCTGATCTTTCTCGAAACAGTTCACCTTTTATAACCGGCATTTAAACAAAGGACGGGCTGACTTAAAAACACTGTACATGATTGCGAACGATTCCGCTGGAAGGACTTGGATTGACGTGGACGCTGCCTGGGCGCCTGCGTCTATCGGGAGAATTAGCGAACCGCTTCTCCCTGTCTGACGGATCCCTCTGCCTTTTCTTTTTCTTTCTTCCAGACGCTGCCGAGGTATTTTCTGCAGAGCCCCAGCCGGCTTGGCCTCTCTGTCAGCGAGTGTCAATGGTAATTATGACAGGCTCCTTGTCCACCAGCTCGTAAACCCTATCGCTGCTGGGCCCTGCGCCGGAACGGCCCCGTGTGGATGAATCCGGACCCTTTCATCCTGGTAGGTGCTGTTTGATGGTAATTGCTCCAATATCCTGAGCTGCAGGGATACATAGTGCTGACAAGTTGGTATTAGTCAAACATCCAGAGGGCTGCAGCGCTCAGCGTTCTACACTGGCCCGGTGTCAGGAAGGCATGAGTAATTATATGGTTACGGGGACGAACCAGATCATCGTGACTGATGACGTTGATGTCATACGTTTTAAAAGATCATATATTATGAATACTTGTCACATGTATACACACCCTCACTTGCTCACACACATTCAACACAGACAGACAGACCCGCCCTCGCACACACACACACACACACACACACACACACACACACACACACACACACACACAGTGCACACAACATACAGACAGAAAAAGACAGACCTGCCCTCACACACATACTCACACATACACACACACACACACACACACACACATACAGACCCGCCCTCACACACACACACACTGACACACACACACACACACACACACAAACAGCAAAAACTTTCAACATATGAAAAGATATCTGAAACATTCCTGCGTATTTTCACACAGGGCTCACAACCCCCAACCAGGGCTTGCCTATCGGGACAAACCATTGTAATTAAGCTGTCTGATGGAGAGCAAATAAAGGCCATGATTAAATCTCTACATGACCCAATAGTTTAGCATCTGCGTATTAGGGCGGTGCAGACCTACTGTCAAGAGCAGCCCTGCACCTGGGCTGCACCGGGACTTAGCCAGAGGTCTCGGTGATCCATGTTCGTGCTGGGAGACCGGGCAGCCACCATCTCAAATCTCACTGGTTCGTCTCTCTGCATTCATTATTAGATCATGATTCACGAGGAGAGAAAGAACATGGA